>CM033282.1:8210337-8465337 GCA_019343175.1 Oedothorax gibbosus | reverse complement strand
AACATAAAATATATTACACTTGTTTATTACTCAGACATATAAAACATTAGATTAACGGATATTGAAGTTGGAAAATGATACACTAAAAGATTTTTGTGCCACTGAAAGTCTGCTGTTTTCCTGTGACTGTATTATGGTTTGGGAGAGTCATCGCAACATCCTTCACGCTTACAAGGGATTTATCAACAATGTCAGGAAAAATGAACATATTTTGATTAGGTCTTTGCTGCATGAATCTCACAAGAATGCAATCACTATCATATATTTCTATTATTAATCCAACAAAATGAATCACTGTCTTTTTTTTTTTTGGTCAAAAGTTTGACAAAAACATACTTGCCAACTTTTAATTCGGTATCAAAATTTGCATCATGCGGTGAAATAATTCCCTCATCACTGTATTCTGTATCACTACAAACAAAGTTCAAATAAAATTGCTTCTTTACTCTGTTTTGAATCCTGATTAGGTTAAATCTTTGAATTTTAAGCCTAATGCGTTGACAGCACTTCAAATATGTAAATTACATTAAACACTGATTTACTCACTCATTAAAAATAAAATGATTTATTAACTTTTGATTCCACACATACTGTCAATTTAGAAAAGAATATGATAAACAGAACTGGGGTACAATGGACCATGGTCCATTGTACCCCAGGTTCTGGTGGACCATTTTACCCCATGTGGAAGTCAGACAAAATAAATGTCTAAAACACTAACTAACCCTAAATTAAATTGTTTTACTTAGATTAACTATAATAACATATGATATATTACCTTTTTAATGCACCAAATAAAATCTTCGAAATTGCAATTCGTGAACGAAAAAAAGAAGAAATACTTTGGCATAAATATTTACTTCTGCCTGTCACAAATGAACTATCTAGAATAAAATGGCTAAATTGTCAGCTAAACACACAGTTGCAAGCTTATGTTAATCAATGCTGTGCTGTCATCTATGTACCTCAATATGAAACATTAGAAAAAATAAATAAAATAAATAGGGGGTGGTCCATTTTACCCCGTGGTCCATTGTACCCCGTCTTCCCCTACACTCTTTATACTAGAAATAAGTTATTTTTTTCTTTGTGGGCACAACTTCTTGAAGTTGTCTTTTTTCATAATTCCAGACAAATTCCAGATGGGATTTAGAACAATTTTGAACAATGATAATTATTTACCCCAAAATATTTTGTCGGGAATATTGAAATCGGGACTCATAGGGTTTAGTAGGATATAAAAATGGTGATACTGTTTTAAAATATAACAGATATAATAAATAAAATATAACAACATAAATATAAGAGCAGCTATTCATATTTGATGTAAAAAAATAAAAACCAAATAAAAAGTATTTTTATCAAATATATAAATTTTTTTAAGGTCATCTTAGTCTGATTAATTGTATTAGGGTTTAATCGATATGCATCAAATTTAAACAAAAAGTTTAGAAAAAAACCCTGTTTGATTCAACAATTGGATATTTTTTCAACAGACATTTTACCATGCTGTTTTCTAGGATCTAGCAAATTCAACGATACATGAAGCTAATACTTTGTTTCGGTACACTCCGGAGTTCGATCGTCTTCGATTCGCTGTAGCTTATTTTGCCCTGTCTCGAAATGATGTCAATTGTGCATTGAAAATTTTAGAAGAAATTCAACCAGATAAATCTTGCTATTTTCAAGCTTTGCAACAGAGAGCTGAAATATACTTAAATCAAAGAAAAAACAGGATAAAATATATCAACTGCTATAGGTAGGTATATATATATATGTATGTATATGTATGTATGTGGGCATTTCCACGCGTGACTTGCACTACATCGGACGATTTAACAAATTTCGTTTGCGTAGTTCATAATTATTTTCTACTTATTCAAAACAAATATTGTACGCCAGTTTACCCCTGAACATATACTATTTTTAGAAATCATAAAAAACCATTTTCATTTAGTATTTCACTAAAAAATAATAAAAATGTCATACTGTGACTTACATTACATGAAAGGAAGTCGAATTTTGGTTATCATTTAAAACTCTCATTTCTTCTTCATAGTGCAGTAAATCAACATTCTACCAGTGCTTAATTTAAGTGCAAGGTTTAAAGCTAAATAATTTAATTGCAAAAAAGTGTGGAAATATCATAGGAAATAATTTATTAACAGTTTTGTGCGTGACTTACACTACATTGAATTTGTGACTTACACTACATCATGTGAATTGTATCACAGATATGGAAATTTAGGCAATAATAACAACATATGTAAATAATTTGAACATGGTAAGTTAAGAATTGCATACATGGTAAAATCATAGTTAGAAAAATTACACAACGTCCCTAAAGTTGGTTTCTGGTATTCTTAATTCTTCTCATTGATGTCTGAAAAACCTTCCTTCAGCCACGCAAAAAGACTTCCTGACCATTGCAGATGTTTCAGTTTTATGAATAAGCATCTTTACTTAACATTTGCCCCACAAAAGATTTAACGATAATTTTCCTACAAAGGAACTAAAGCTCTTCTTTCAGCATCAAATTCATTTTCAGAATTTTGTTGAGAGGTATTTCCTTTTACAACATTTCCATTTGTTTAATCAGCAGTGTTGTTTTTTGGGGGATTTAATGAAATATTGGCAGTTTTAAGTAAGTATTTGTTTAATTTTAAAAAGCAGAGCAATTTTTGAGTGTCAGGAATCGGAAATATTTATTTTCCTTTGATGAGCAAATATCATTTAATCTACCTATTTCGCCCTTTATACAATTGTCAGAAATGTATAATAGTGATATGTTTGGGCAGATTTCTTATGCAAAGTGAAAAATCTTTAGCAGAATGTGGTTCAATTTTCCTGGAAGGTGTGGCTGCTTTTATCCCTCCTCACTGTATCACCAAGTTCATCAAATAGTCCTTTTTCATGACTAAAGGTAAAGATGACCAACATTGGTGGCAGAAAAATGCCATTCAATGTTGTCTAACGGTTGGAACATTGCAATAGAGGTGGTGTATTTTTAGTTAAAGTGTTGTCCGTAAAGTCGTTTTTGCTTTCCTTTTCTTTAAAAGTTTGAAATTTTCCACATGCTTAAAGTCTTTCCCTTTGCTCTTTTGTTTTCTTTTAACAGTTGATTTATCCATCTTAAATTAAAATTATCAAAATATAAGAAATCTACACATATTATAGCTAATCTATAATAGATAAATCAAACAGAAGCTGTGACTGACACTACATTGTGACTTACACTACAAAGCTAAAATGTGTTATAAATAGAGAAAATGCTTTTTATTTTAAAATTAAAAAGGTGTGGAATTACGCAGAGGTTACTATAGAAAGAAAACATCGTAAAAATTTTGAAGTAAAGCTTTATTTTAAAAAAGTTATAGAAACTTTTATATCTTTTCGTGACTTACACTACAGTCAAAAATGAGATTTTTATCTTTCTAATTAAGTATCTTTTAGTAATAAATGCCGATTAATAATGTGTTTTTAAGATAGTTCTGATAATCTATTTTAATAATTTTTCTAAAAAATCTGATAAAATGTGTTTCTTAACTTAAAATTCCTGGGTTCAAAATGATGAAAAAACACGAGACCATGCTTTCAAAACAAAGCAGCCATTTGAAAGCTGCTGTGTTGCCAAAGGTGAAACAATAATAGTTGTTGATACAAAAAAAAAAAATTCAAACTTTTCTTAAGCACATATAAAAGTTACAACTGTAGAAATTTTTTTTTTTTTTTTCAGTTGTGGTATCATTTTACGTGGAATTAACCATGTATGTATATGATATATAGTATATATATATATATATATATATAATATATATATATATATATATATATATATATATATATATATATATATATATATATATATATATATATATATATATATATATATATATATATATATATATATATATACTATATATATAATTTAATCATATAATATATCACATAAATATATTCTAAGTTGTATATTATATGGTATAATGATATGTTGTATATGTTATTTATTTATGTAGTGTATGTATGTGTATGTATATATATATATATGTATATATATATATATATATATATATATATATATATATATATATATATATATATATATATATATATATATATATATATATATATATATATATATATATATATATATATATATATATATATATATAATATATATATATATAATATATATATATATATATATATATATATATATAATTAAGTTGCACACTTTTTTAAAATCTTAATGCATATTCACATATATTTCTAGTTTTATTATTGGATAATATTTTGTTAAATTCTAGTGTTTATTTGAAATTATTTTAAAATTTGTAGATTTTTTGAAGAACACTTTAGTTTTCACTATTTTAGACTAGAACACTTTAGGACCTACTTTACTTTTATTTCAATGCTTTAGGGAAGCTGTGAAAGAAAAAAATTCCCCCGAAACCTATAATTTGCTTGGAGATGCTTATATGAAAATACAAGAGTATAATATAATGTTGCATGGTCCACAGGATATTTCCAATCATACAAATTCAATTTTGTAAAGTAACTCTTATTTAATATATCTATATAGCCTGAAAAAGCTGTTGAAGCATATGAACAAGCCTTGAAATTAAACCCCAAAGACAGTGATTTAGCTAGCAAAATCGGCACAGCACTAGTTAAAACACACAATTATGAAAAAGTAAGTTTAATTTTGGTTTATCGTAGAGAGAGGTATTATGATATACTTTTACCTTGTCCAATCTGTGATAAAGAACTTACACTGCTCGTGCAATAATGCTTAACCAGTTCTAAAACTATTTGAAACCAAAAACAAATTGTTATTTTGCACTGGTGTTTAGGAATGAATTAAAACAAATTGTTCTGGATTAAAAAATATATTGGTTGAAAGTATCATTCTAGATCTGTAATATTAAACTGATACTAAGCAAAAAAAAATGTCATTATTCCTGGTGAATCAGCAACTTTAATATATTTAGTTTTCACTTGATCAAAGACTTTCTGAGTCATTGTACCAATCAAAATTTTCATTAAGGGTCATCTTCATATCAAAAAAATTTAACTTTGAAATTTCCAATGTTAGCACTCAATTTTCAAAGCCTGAAAATTTTCAGCAAAAAAAATCCTAGGCCTGTTTTGGCTGATCAATATTCAATGAAATCCCTTAGGGTGTCGCCACAATTTGCAAATCATTCCTTATGAAGGAAGTTTTGGCAGTTCCCTTAACCCCCAAATTTGGAAAATTTGTAGAGTTGTTGTTTTTAGTGTGATTTAGTTTTAATTGTAGACGTGTAACTTTTATTAAAAAGCCATTTCCCAACAATAAACTGCATTCAAGATGTGTTTATTTTAAAAAAGCTTTTATGAAAATAAATATTAAGATTGCAATTAAAGTAATATTTTTTAATAGATATTGCAGTAAATTTCTATTTATTACTAATCTAAGATATTCAGTCTATTTAGTTGCGTCAGACCAGAATTGTTTCAGTAATTAAGTTTTCAACAATGAAATCATTATTAAACTTTCATAAATTAGGGTTTATTTACGATGTAATTGTTTGAAAAAACTATAAAAAATAAAATGGATATTTATTAACAATTTTATAGCTAGTAGTCAAATGACAAACTAAACTGTACTGTGAAATGCAGCGTGTCTGGTCATGTTTGATTGGTAGTTTATAAGGGCGCGAGTTTTTATCCGCATTTATTCATAAAAAAAACTTAGAACTTTATACATGTAATGCATAAACACTATTTGAAGAAAAAATAACAAATTTAGATTAGCTGTTAGGCAAACCAAAGAACGAAAGTGGCATGATTACTGTCAAACAAAATTCAAACCATAGATAAATTGAAAAGAATTTCCACCTCGGGGCCTTGACCTCATTTTCATACTTGATTCCGTGACCTTAAATTGAAGAGCATATAGACTATGTTCATTGCTAAATATGGGGTTTTCAACATGCCAAGGTCTCAGACCGGCATTTTTGTTTTACTCCGTTGACAAAAAAAGCCCTAACTGGTTGACTAAAATGCGGTGGCGGCCGAGACAAAGCAACACCTCCTCCCCCCCCCCAATTTTATCATTAAAAAAGTATATAAAATTATTAAAAAAAAAAAATTCATTTTACTTTAAGCATACTTTATAATAGCGGAGCTCCATTTTATAAAAAAAAATATATTAAATGAGATATTGAAATTAAGAATCAAAAGTATTCTGTTAATAGCTTAACACAGAAAAAGTATAATCGTTTCACGATAAAGAGTTCAAATTCTTGAAACCCAAGGGCATATCCCACTGAAATACTGGGATTGGTGCTGAATACCATTTGCGTATGGAATGAGTTGCTGGCTTATAATTCAATCGTACTCTGACTACAGCCAGAGAAGAGTATCGACAGACGGGTTGCGACGTGGGAATGGTTGCCATGACGATGGGGACAAAGCATTCCCCGTCGTCACAGCAACCATGCTCGCGTCGCAGCCCGTCTGTCAATACCCTTCTCATGCTGTGGTCAAAGTAGGATTGGATTCAGTGGTGGCGCTAGGAATTGCCCGACGGGTGGGCTGGCGTACCCCGACGGGGGGCTTCGGTATAATTTAAAAAATAAAGTTTTTTTTAACATATTCATTCTCGAATTGGTCCAAATATAACCATCAATCAACATAAAACCGTGAACACTTCGCAAGGTTATTATTAATATTCATAAATGAAACAAAAAACGCAATTAATCAAAAAATTTAGAAATCGATTAATAGTTTTGTTCAATTATAAAATTCTATTTCAAACTTTTTTAAAGCTAAACGCGCTACTATACAGATTTCTTTTTACACTCGATACAAATCCTCAAAAATTTCCACAAACAAACAGTAGGATGCCTTGCCAAATGATTTTTAGGGATGCACATTTTGACAAAAGGGGTACAAACATGGCTTAAACTCTGAAAGTTTTCCAATGGGCTAAAAACATCTAATTTTACATGTTTTTAGAAGTATGAAGCCCTATTTTTTCTTATTTAAACTAATTTAGGCTAAAATTACAACATTTTTTTAGCTCTAAGTATTCCCTACGTGTTGGTAAATTCAGCTAGTGTTGATTCCTCTACAAAACTGTACAGGTATTGGACGACAAAATCGAGGTGACCAGTCTAGGATTCTTACAGATTATATTTTTTTGCATCATTATCTCCAAATACCGTGGTAGTGTACACATGGAATGAGAACTATTAGAATCAGTGGCGTATCAGTGGGGGGTTACAAAATTTTGAAGTTGCCGATTAGGATATACATATTTTGTATTTAAAAAAAACGTAAAAAATTTGAAAGCAATTTTGAAAACAACATTTTAAGAGATTTCAAACTGCGTTGCATTTTTTACGTGCCGAGACGAGCACAAACAACAAATTTGCTGCTATTTAATTTTAATACAAAAAAATATCAATAATCGGGGAAATCATTCTTTTAAAATTAAATATATATATTAAAATACTTCCAAAAAATCCAATAAAATTCATTGAGGTTTAACATACCACAAGTAGTCTGTTCTTTTACATTCTTTATTTCTTACAAAAAAGCAAATCTTTTAAAAGTGCACTAAGTAAATCCGTTCTGAAGAAAACACTTAGTGGTAATGAACCTTCCTACGAAGGTCAACTATGCACCCCACGACAAGTTCCCCGAGGCCATAAATTTGTCAGCAGTGGTGACATATGATACTAGCTGGAAACTCAAAAGAACGTCCTTTTTTTGTTTTTGTTTTTCTCAGCTTTTAGAGGGTTTCTACAGCTACACCCCCACTGTTTGGGGTGGTGGGACGATAAAAGAGAAATTACGTTTCGCCGCTTAGTGGTATGCACTCAAAGTCAATTGAAGAAGGGTACGAACCACGACTGAGACGACAGTTGTGGAAAATGCGAAACAGTGTTGAATTTTGAAACGGTTAAAAGGTTTTTTTTTCAGACTCAAATTTTTCCGATATCATAAGTTAGTTTTACCCCGACGAAATTCAAAATTTCCCCAACGGGGGGCTAGCCTTGCCCGACAGGGGGGCTTGAGCCCCCCTAGCCCCTCTGCTGCCGCCGCCCTGATTGGATTATAAGCCAGCAACTCATTTGATATGCAATGGTATCCAGCACCAATCCCACTATTCCAGCGGGATTTTTTTTTGTCTGGCGTGAACTGAAAGCGTTGAATTAAAAATTGCGCTTCTATGGCAAAATACAGAAATAAATAAAAAACTTATAATCGGATTTGAGATTTTGCTTTTTCTGAATATTTAGGTACAGCCTGGCTGTACTTGCTGTATGCTACGAGCCGCCACTGCTAAAATGTGCTGTCAAAGCTTTACTATGCCAATCACATTGAAAACCAACAATTAATACTAGGCGTTATCAGTGGGTGCCATGAACATTACCAGTTAGCAAAAAGGAATTATTACGGTAACAAATTCTAATCTAAATTTACCCATAGAATTAAACTGCTTGTGTCGATGTTTTTAATATATAGCATTTAATCTTTTAATTTATTGAAAATTAACTATGCAGCTTAATGATAGTGGGTTTATTTTGAAAATTCGCTGTTATGTGTATATGTTGACCAGATTTTTACGGTGCTAATTTCGAATGAAATTTATCTGCTTATTCACGGGTACATACAGTACTTTCAAAATTTGGAGTTAGTGTTATCTCACAAACAATGTGAGATACAGAATAAAAGTCAAGCACAAAATTGTGCTGTAATTTACATAAATTATTAGTATTTGACATTTGTCATTAATGCTTATAAAGATATGCATACAGCAGTGAGGCAAAGTTTCATGTTGTTACATGAAATGGTCAATACATAGACCATAAATAAATAGACTTAAGTAAAAAAAATGTACCAGATCAATAATTTGTTATGAGTTCTCAGCCAAATTTAATTTTTTGACACCAAAATTCAATTACTCATAACTTTTTTACAAATCTTTTTAAAAGTAGCTAATTCTATCTCTTAAGGCAATATTTGAAATCTTAATATGTTGAAAAAATTTTCTTATTTCTTTATATACATTAACTTTATTACAGGCTGTTACATACTACAAGGCTGCTATCAAAAGTGGTGGGCAAGAAACTTTAAGGTAAAAGGAAGTATTAAATACAATAGTAGTAAAATATAAATATTTTAAATCTTTTAGAATGACCTAATTTCATTAGGGATACGAGACTCAACTCATACATTTGGTAATATTACTCAAAATTATCAAAATATTTTTTATACAAATAAACATAATTATATACATCATGTAATAGTTTATATATATATATTATATATTATATTATATCAGATACTATATAATTATTACTATTTATTTTTCAGACAAATTCTACTCTTATTTAATCAATTTTTTTAAATTAACGAACTATTCCAATTTAACTGTAAAGTCTTGTTTAAATACAAAACTGGGGATTCTTTTATTTTGTAGAGAAAACACTGAAGGTTGAATAATCACTTCTATGTTATCAATATCAACTTGGGATATATTATCCAGGTCATTTAAAACATTTTCCATCAATTCTTTTTGCAAACTGAATTGTAAGCTCGTAGAATTTTTTTCTTGTACCTTCTTAACAAATCTTCTTATATTCTATTTTTTTCACAATATTTTGTAACAACCCAGTCATTTGGAGGGTTCAGAATACAAGTGAACCAAGTCCATAGTGGAGGTTGTTCAGCTGGTTGTTTTCACCCTGTGATCAGCTGACTGAAGGGAACAAAGTGATGCCACTTCTAACTTAAAAAACTTTTCCAATACTAAGAAAAAAGTATTGGGTCATATATCCCTATGAGTCAAATGTCCCTAGTTTTTAATTTTTATGTAATCAAATCTTTTTGTAAAAATATATCTTATAGCATTCTTCTCATCAGAATTATGTTATGTTAAAGAAAAAATGCCCAATCAAATAAATACAAAATATTTGTTTTGCATAAAAATGTATTTGTATTTTGTAACTTTTTTATTTTAGGTTTGATTTGTGTTCACTGCTTGTTGTTATTAAACGATATAAAGAAGCAGAAGAACTAATTAGTTCAGCTTTGGATAATGGTCATGGATGTAGGTGTATTCCTTATTGAAGAAAAGCTTATATTTGGAATTTTTTTTTATTTTATCACAATTGGAAATTTTCAACGTTGTAAAATATACTAATTAAGCTTGTGTTTATAATTTTCATGTTGGTTCTTCACCTTAGTAGGATATCATAACTTTTTACTACCTAGTTTTTGATTAATGATTAATTTTTATTATTTCAACTTGCAAGGGGGTGGAATTTGTGGATCTTTAGTTCCATATTTCAACCACTATGAACAATAGGGTTATTTCTAATACTATCAAACAAGTTATTTCGTTCATGAAAGATCCACTACAGTTTGAAATTTTTTGATTTAGCCGAAAATGTATCTAAAGTATTTAGCATTTCATAAAACAAGCACTTTGTTAGTTAGTAAAAGCCTTAAAGGCAAGGATCTGTTTAAAAAAAACTTAATTATTTACACAAAATATTAATGACTGAAAGTTTCTGATTGCCGATTTAAATTGCATATGAAAATTCCTATGGTTTTGGGGTTAAAGTATTTTTTTTATCTTTTGAAACTGAAAAAGTGTAACTTTTAATAAATAATTTAATAATATCTATTATGACACACAGCCTAACAGATTTTCACCCAATTATAAGACTGAGATAAGTGCAATTTACAACCACACCTTACCTGGGAATCGAACCCAGACCGCCGCAGGGGGCCATGAAATACCATGAATTTATTTTTTTTAAAAAATATATTGATAGTGAAATTCTTTTTTTATCAGCGGATAACCTTAATTGGCTAGTTATGGAATCAAAATACTTGTGTCTCTTGTCTGAAGTTTATGCTAAAATGGAAAAAGAAGATCAAGCCATGAGTGTTTTACAAAAAGCTTGGAGTGTTCAAACTCGGTAAATAAAATGCATAATTCACTGTTAGATGTTTTTTCAATTACTTTATTTTTAAAAATATGTTATATTTAATTTTAGTTTTGTTATACACTTTCTAATTTTAAAACATAAAATTATTTCAAATTATTATTAGTGCATTGCCTACATTATTATGCATTGTATACATGGTTTAATTTGAACTTGCAAGTGTATAAATTTTTTGATTAACTTCGAAGTAAACTTCTTTCATGTCATCTTTAAGTTCATTATCTACTTTCTTTTGTCATAATTTCCCATTATGTCACACCCCTCATTTTCCCAGCAAATGTTGTGCTCGATCCAGTGATCAGATTAAGTGACAGTTACTATACTTGTAGTGCAAATTGCAATTAAGTTGTATTTGAAATTTTAATGTACAGGGTACTACGAAAAGTTCACATGGAACAAACTGATGCAGATGAACACCGCAAGAAGGCCAAAGAGTAAGTCGGATAGCTTTTAGATCTTTATTTTTAAATTTGATAAATTGTTGCTAGGTTTAATATAATTTTTTAATATATATTTTTTCAGAATTTGCTGTCAATTGGCTGTTCATTCTTCTAGAAAAAAAGATTACAGTAGTGCTGTGCAGTTTTATCGAGAAGCTCTTACATTTGATGAAGCTGACACTGAGGTTAATAATTATATTCACTGTATTTAAGTTTAAAATGTCTTTGAAAATTTTATGTGTTCACAAAAATGTCATGTGTTTAGACGATCAATGTATAATTATAAATTGGTTTGAATGTTTTAAAACATGAATAAGCTCTTCATTGATAAGAAATTGGAGATTTTATATATGTTTTATTTATATTCTTTAAGTAGAAATAATTTTAAAATTTATTAATAAAGCATAAATATATTTTTTAGATTCTTCTTGCTCTGGCAAGACTTCAGATTGAGTCTCATGACATAGATGCCGCTCGTCAATATTGTGCTACTGTTTTAAGCAAAGATAGTGAAAATGTACCTGCCGCTGTTGTAAGCCATCAAAAATAGATTTTTTAAATATTTTCCTATTTAAAACAATTATAAGATATAATATTTTTAAACTTCATATTAATATTTTCAATTATTTTACAATTAAAATGTTACTCTATATCTTTTCCTTGTCAGAATTATACAATACTATTTCATTTATACTAATTAATTCAAATTTCAATAGATGTTAGCAGACATGATGTTTGAAGCTGGAGATCTACAGTCAGCAAAATTTCAGTTTCAAAAACTACTTGACATTAAACCAGGTATTTTATTATTTAGTAGTATTATTATTTTTGTAAATAAATGTTATCTTAATGTATTTTAAAACCACTTATATTTTGGTTCAAATAAAATATAATTTCCATAAATATTATAACTGATCTTAGAAACCATCATTGAGAATTTGTTACAGTACTCACTTGAAATATTTATCCCTATGCATTATCTAAATATGTTTGCTATTTAACAGTGCAATGTTGTTATTTAACTTAATATTTTTGTAAATCATACCTATTGCCTACAATTGCAATAATATGAAGTTTTTTTGTAATAATTTATTTAATTAACCTTTAGAGGTGTGTTTTTAAGAAAAAATATTTTTAAAAAAATATATAAAAATATATTATATATCTATTATATATATATATATATATATATATATATATATATATATATATATATATATATATATATATATATATATATATATATATATATATATATATATATATATATAATATATATATATATATATATATTTGTCTTTTGGAAATAAAAATAAATCCACCAAATTGTGTTTATACATAGATAAACATATATTTGACAGATTAATTATCTAAAGAGATAAACTATTTCTCTCAAATTCATTACAAATATTTCATTACTAAAGTTTACAAAATATAATCTACAGATATTACAAAATATTCATTACACAAGTTTTACAATAAGCAGGATTCGACAAAAGTTTCTAAAGAGGCTAAGAAGTATTAAAAAAAAGAGTAAAAACTTAATTGCCTTTCTCATTAAGAACTTTGTACTTGTATAATAAACTGAAGGTGAATTTCTTTGACATAAGGTAAAATAGTGACTGATAAAGACAATTCTAAATAAAGCTGACTTATCATTTCTAATAAAACTAAACAATGTTTTTGTTTTAGATTTTTTTGAGGCAATTGCTAGGTATATTGAAGTTGTAAGACGGCTTGGAAAATTGGAGCATGCTGAAATATGCTTAAAAAAGGCTGAATCAATTTCTTGTAATTTAAACATAGACCCTGGATACTATTATTGTAAAGGACTTTATGAATGGTAGGTTATATTTTTATAAACCAAAATTTAAAATCGCAACATTCTTAATAAATAATATTTTGCAATAGGTATATCAGCAATAAATTGAAAAATAAAAATTGCAATGGATTTACGCTGTAGCAAATATTTTTTTTTTAATTCTTCACAGTCAATAGTTATTTTGAAACACTATAATTTAATGTAAAATACTATTAAATAAAATCTCTGCAAGGTTTCATTGGATCCCTAAGAATTATTTTTTAGAAGAGCTAAAAGAAGTCACAGATATTTATAAGCATGGCTGTGCCTTTGAACTGAAATGATTAATGAGATTATTTAACATGAATGGCTAATGCGATCTGGGGTGCATAGAAACAACAATGATGATGCATAGGAAATGAGATATCATACAAAGGCTGATGCAATATGCACATGTTTTTTTAAACAAATACAATTGTTTTTTAATTAGAAAGTTGACTAACTTTGTCTCTCTTCAGCTTAATTTGTAAATTCCCTGTTAAAAGGGTGTTTTTCAATTGTCTATAGCTAAAAAAGGAAAATTTTTAAAGAAGGGTCTACTCATGATGCAATAGTCCAGAAATTAATAAATATTCTGTAATAGTTTTTGGAAGAGTGTACAAATATTTACAATTAAATTAGGGCACATTTAAATTACCCCTTTATCCCTATTGAAGATAATATTATCGATTCGGACCATCCTCTTATAATTTTACGATAATTCTGCCACACATTACATTAAAAATATTCACATTTCTAGTGTGCCCATTCATTGTATCTAAGGTTATTCGTAGGCTGTCTCCTCTGACTTATAAAAAAAATAACACAAGGCTTTTTTTGTTTTTAGGATTTTAGAATTGATACTACTTATATTTTTTTTGCTGATTCTAAATATAAAATTAGTTTTTTATTCCAATAGCTCTACTTTTTGAGATATTTCCTTTTTCATGGTTTAAAGAAGTTATATTTTATGTTTTAAGAAAGTTGTATAGAATTTTTTTATGATTTATGCTTAAATCATACACCATAATTTCAATTTTTTGTAATGTAATGTGTGTTTCTTCAGTAGTCTGAGATGCTAAACATGAATCTGTTTTCCATTTCCCCCTACATGTAATGGTTATGACAAAATGTGACTTTTTAATCTGAAAGCTGGAAGATGTACAACTTTATCAGGAAGTGCGACGATAATTCAAAATACAACTAAAACACCTTTATCTGGTAAAAAAGTTAGATTTTGACAAAATAGTTACAGGTAGGGTATAGAAAACTGAACAATGCAGATTAGTGTTGAGCATTAAAAACTGCGTAAGAAAGATGTGTTACACTAATTAAAAACTTAAATTTTTTTAGGTTTCAAGCATTTCTCTGACCTTAAAAATTTCTTGGACACATTTGATTTTTTATTCAAAAATTTAAATGTGTGGATTTTATTATTTTTTATCATTTAATATTCAGGGCATTAATTGTCATTCCTGTTAAACACTAAATTACAGTACAAATCAGATCTAGTCCAGTTACCAGTAATAATATTAAAAATGTGAAATGTGCATATGGACAGATAGTAGTTTGCAGAAAAAATAAGGCTCCTTTCAAAGGGTCCTACATCCAAGAACTGAATATATTTATTTTGCAAAATTATACAATATTTATATGCAACTGCACTTTAAGGAATATAATTTGTTTAAACAACATTTTTTAAATAAAAAATATTATTTGGACTAATTAAAAAGAAATGAAAACATGACAGTCCTAAACATCCTTGATCCTCACCAGCAACATAAGCTTTGGAAAAAGATTTGCTTTAAAATGATTTTGGTACACTGTATTGCTTATCAATATTTGTAGCTTTTTTTTTTTGTAGGTACACTGGAAATACCTCTGATGCTTTAAAATGTTTTAATAAGACTCGTAGTATTCCTCTGTGGGGCCAAATATCACTATGTCATATGATTGAAATATGTATAAACCCTGAAAATGAAAACTTTGCTGGAGAAAATGTAGACGTGGATGGTGATTTGATGTAATTCAGTTTTAATCAATCTTATTTTCAGAAAATCTTTATTTTATTTATTATATATAGTTATAGTAAATTAGTGTTTGGCTAATCTGCAATTTTCACTAATTTAGATAGATATAAACCTGTAAAATAATAGATTAGATAGCTATAATAGGTTTTAGATAGATATAAATCTGTAAAATAAACCTAGATTTTGCAATATTGTAATTCAATGAACATAGATTGATAATAATTTGAACTTTTAAGTTTTAAAATTCTCTGAATCTTACTAGTACTTGAGATTTACTAAAAATTCAATTATATTAAAAATAATTTAGGACATTTAAGTTGCTTTGCTTAATATAT
Source organism: Oedothorax gibbosus (assembly GCA_019343175.1). Taxonomy (NCBI): domain Eukaryota; kingdom Metazoa; phylum Arthropoda; class Arachnida; order Araneae; family Linyphiidae; genus Oedothorax; species Oedothorax gibbosus. Next base: position 8,449,683 of record CM033282.1, on the reverse strand, counting down.
ATTTCTACATCTAACTAGATTAAAAGAAAAAGCAACCAATTCTCAAGAAGGAAACATACGAACTGCAGAAAAATTACTATTGGTAAATAAATTCCTGTTTATATTTGTTGAATCACATGGTTGATAGAATTTTTATTTTTGATTGCAAATATTATGTCTTATTATAACTTAAAAAAATCTTTTGTTTAATGATAGGTTGTAATAAATTGCTTCCTTCCTGTGATAAAAGAATGTTGTCTCATTTTTTTATTACTTTGAGCAATAAGATTTTAAAGGATAATATATTATATTTTTAGGAGTTAAAGTCAAAGTATGGGGCTAGTTTGAATACAAGGATTTTTAACAATTTAATTCGTCTTGCAAAACGTACAAAGTTGGATGCTGAAGGAGCCCTGAATGATTTTATTGAAATCTTGAATGACGAAAGATATGTAAGATATTTGTTCATTTTTCAATCGTTTTAAAATGATTTTTTTTTTTGCAATTCTGTGGATTACAAGAAAAATTTTTCAATCATCTCTCTAAATTTACTAATTTTTTTCTATGGGTTACCTGTAGTCTCAAAGATGCCTGTTTCAGGTATTCTAGAATTGTAATTTTAAAAAATTATCTATGTATGTATATAAAACCTCTTTTGCTCTTTAACTTATTGTAAACTAGTTTTGGGACAATTTAAAGTATTTCACTAATATCAGGGCAAAATTTACAATTTTATTTAGTACCAAAAGTTGTAATAGGGAAGTGTTTTTTTTACCTCAAATAGTATTACATAGTATATTATTTACACAATATTTAAAATTTGTCATTAATTTAATTACAGAAAGATCATGCTGGTGTTATCCTGGGATCAGCTATGGCCTACCTAATTTTAAAACAGACTCCTAGAGCTCGTAATCAACTTAAGAGAATTTCAAAATCTACTTGGAATTTTAGTGTAAGTAAATATTTCTGGTCCTTGATAAACTTTTAAGTGGTTTTTGACTAATAACAGTAAACCATCTTTTTTATGTATTCTTTTTGTTATATTTTTTTTATATTTTACAACAGTTTGTTTCTTTTATTAAGGATGCTGAATATTTGGAAAAAGCGTGGCTTCTTTTGGCAGATGTTTATATAAAGGTAATGCTGTTTTTAATTTTTTTTAAAATATATTTTTTATATTATTTTAAATCATTGAATGCTCACTGCCTAATTATTTTAATGGAATAATAAATTTAATGGAAATTCAGCTAAAAATCTATATGTCACAGAATTCGATCTTCATTTTTCCCCAAATACTAAAGACAAATTTAGAAAACCCATTTTTCAATTTTTCCGAATTTCAAAAGTTAAGGAAGGTATGATTTTTTGAAAACGAAATGTTAAGCCTCACTTTTTCACACAAAAATGGTGGATTTCAAATGGATAAAACTAAAATGGGCAAGTTTGAAACATTTAACCTATTTTTCTATGGTATTACTATTACTACAGTTTGACTGAAGTGCAAAGTTTTTTTTTCCAAAACTCCATCTATTGAATTTTTTTTCAAAGTCATAAGAGGTGACCCATTAATAACATTAGCTCCAATGGCAAAATAGGATGCAATAGAAATTTGATTTTTTTTAAAGAAAATATGTGTAAGCAATTAGATTTTTTAAAAATTTATATACTAGTGTAAATATTAACATTTTGAAATATTTAAGGAGTTTCTCCCATGATCCTTTCTTTCAAAAGGGCATTTTTATTAAATATGAGAAGATAATAAAATTGATAAGTTTGTCTTCAATATGAATTTATCTATTAGAAAAAAATTAGAATTTAAATCAGATCTGAAGCAGTGTTACTATGTTTTTACTGAATACAATTACTATTGATTGCTATTTTTATGTTGTTGGAATAAGGTAATGTTTAAGCAAGTTTGTTGTAAAGGATTTTAAACGCATAATATGAAATACGTAAAATAGTTTGCAAGGTATTTAAATTTTAAAATATTATAAACGTTAAATTTTTTTAAAGCACTTGGTATAAAAAAACTAAATATTTCTCTTAAAATTTATCTTTGCAATAGATAACATTTTTAAAATAATTAAATAAATTAGTGCACATAGTTTGTAACAGAAGGCAATTTTATTTAGATAATATTATCGAACAAAATTTTATTTTGAACTAATTTATGAATTTCAATCCACACGTATATCTACACCAGTCTCACTCACATTTCTCTATTGGATATAATGTTATTTACGGGTCGCCTCCTCTGACTTTGAAAGAAGTAATTTCAGTCGAAGGAGTTTTGGGAACAACTTCGCTCTTCAACCAAAATGTTACCATTAGTAATAGTATTCCATACAAAAAACTGCCAAATTGTTTCAAACTTGCCCGTTTTATTTATACTTGATTCAAAAACACCATTTTCACATAGACCGCAGTGGTAAATGAGAAAAAGATAGGCTTTACTTTTCGTTTTCACAAAATCATAACTTCCTTTTTTCTTGGAATTTCAAAAAATTTAAAAATACGGATATGATAAATTTGTCTCTAGTATTTGGGAAAAAGTCAAGATCAAATTCTGTGACAAGAAGATTTTGAGGTGGTCGATTTGTCGTGGAATGAAACCCTTGCAATTTTTATAGTGGTTGTGTTTTCAGTATTTTGTTATTTTATTACAAAATTCATTACCAAATAATGACTAAATGCATTTGTTAAAATTGCCCGAATGCAGTGTGATTTATTTTATTTACAAACTTAAGCTCCAAAACATTTTTAAGGCAGGAAAATTCCCATCAGCATCTGAAATGCTTGACAAAGTTCTATTGTATAACAAGGTGAGATCAATATATTTTTTTTTTATTTCCATATAATTTTGAATTTTCCAAAACTTTTCTTCAATTGTTTTCTTTTCTTCTAGTCATGTACAAAAGCTTATGATTTATATGGCTACATTGCTGAGAAAGAACAAAATTATAAGGATGCTACAAAAAATTTTGAGAAAGCTTGGCTTCTAACTAGTAAACTAAATCCAATAATAGGTAAAGCTTCACGATTTGTGTTTTTATCTATATGTTCTCTTACACGTCAACCCAGCACTATCCCATATTCATTAAACATTCAGAACCTTTCAAACTTGGATTTTAAGTTTTAAAATATTTATCTTTTTTGGAAGATTTACATTTTATTTTACCTTTACTTTTAATTTTTTAAATTCTTCTTTATGGTTGATAAAATTTAAATAATTGCTTAATCTATAAAAGTTTGAGATACTCTACAACCTTTGGGAAAAATCGGACTTTGGCTATTATTTTATTATTTGGGGAAAATTAAAAAAATTAAGCAATTTAATTTTCAAAATATTATTTTTAAAATTTTTTTTAATTCGATTTATATTTTCAATATATTCAAGATGTGCAAAACGTTATTATAATTTAAAAAATTCAGTAAAATTGGCTATAGTGGACCATGGTATATAGTGAACAAAGTTTTGGTTCCATAGAGGGTTCATTATAGCAGGGTTTGACTGTATTATAATAATTTCAATTACTACTTATAAAATAGTTCAGCAATTTGTTCTGATTTGTTAAAATTAATCTGAATTTGTCAGTCTAATTTTTTAATGTAAGTTAAATTCTGTCAGAGAGAGATTTTACTGATTTATAAGACCATGTCCATCTATGTTTCCATAATTATTGAGCTGGAGGTGTTAATACTAGTGCTTGTTTGTTCTGAGTAGCTAGATATACAATGGTTATTAATGTTTGCATTCTTACCATGCAAACATACATTTTTAATTACTTGTTCATTATTGAAGCTTCTTGCATCATAATTAAAAAATAGCCATTTTAATAACCATAAACATACGTAATTTTGCAGTTGCTTACTCTTTTTTTTAAAAGGTTTGAGAATTTGAAAATATTATTTTTCCAACATTATATAGAATTTACTTAGAAATATACATACTTTACATAGAAAACATGCATTAGAAAGAAACTTATATTGAGTAGGATTTACTTTGATCAATCCTGCTTGTGGATTTCTTCATTTTGCCTCTACAAACATCAATTGTTGCTAGCCAAATGTTTATTCAGCCATCCATCCTTCTGGGGTTGATATGTGAAGTCCAAGTTTACTTTGGAGGTTAATATATGGTTCATCGTCAAACCAATCACTCAGCGTGGGCAACCTCTTGTATGAGCACCTAAGGCCCAAAGGTCACAGAAACAGAGGAGCATTGCCTCATGGTTTAATAGGCTCAACAGACTTGAACTAATATATTTAATTTTTTTCTTATTTATAAAGGTTATAAGTTGGCATTTAACAACATGAAAGCTAAACAGTATGCTGAAGCTATTGATGTTTGCCAAAGTGTGAGTATGCTTTATGCTTTGCTGTATTAGGTAATTTATTCTTTAAAACTATGTTTTTGTGATGCATGAGTAATATGTTTTTAATATTTTCCTTTTAGGTTTTAAGCAAGTACCCAAACTATCCAAAAATCCGAAAAGAAATATTAGAAAGAAGTCGTACACATTTACGTACATGAAATTAAAATTTAATCTATCGTTTGAAAATGTTTAAAATTTAAAAACAAACTATGTTTTTCTATATCTCTAGAAATGTGGAAAATATGTATATTCAACTGTTTAAGGGGTTGTTTGTTTTACACCAACGCATATAGTTTAACTAAGTATACATATTGTTTAAGGCAACAAAGTAACGCTTTCAACCCCCTGATTTATTTTTTAGGTTTGTTTTTGAAGAGATGATCATAAAAACATTTATAAATAAAAAAATATATTGTGATTAAAAGTGTATTAATTTTGAAAATTTAAAATTTAAGGTTATTGTAAGAAAGACTGCTGCGCAAAATACGTAAAATCCCGGGTCTAACGATTGAGGGGGGGAGGTCCCTGATTTAATTGTATAAAGGGCTGGGGGGATCCCTAACACTTGGTATGAATTTTTTCATGCAGTGACATATATTAAGTTCACTAAAACTGTGAATGAAATAAGATTTTTAATGTTTATTTTTTTATATAAAATAATTAGAAATGCCAAAAGTTATAAAAAATATATCATTTTTCTAGACTTTTCACTTAATCCTTTACAAAAATTTTGCTTTTTATACTATCTTAATATCAATGCATATTTTTGTTGGCTACTGTTAATAGATAAATTTTTTTTAGAACTGTTGAATGAATAGTTTTTGAGAAAAGCCTGGCAAAAGTTTTTAAATTTTAAAAAGAACCCCACCTGTCGAAATATATAAGTTTTATTTTAATACAAGTTTATTTGTGGTAACCTTAATTTAAGAACATTTTGATTTGCATTCTATAGTTGAAAATATCCAACATTTTTTTTCTTGGGGTTTTTTCATTTCTTATTCCGATTACTATTTTTTTTGGTCAATTATATTGAAACTTATTTATTAATGCATTCTTATTTGTTAACAAAATTATATATTAACAGTGAAAGAACAAAACACTATATCTAATGATTTTGAAAAATATTTTTCTCTTTTTTTTATTCTCCTTTAAATTGTTTTTATTGTTTGTATAACTCTTTTATTTACAATCTAGATGTTTTTTATATGTCACCAAATGTTTTGAAATCAACTGTTATATCTCTGTTTTAACCAAATGTTTTAAAATCTACTGTCTTGTGACTGTTTTAACCAAATGTTTTTAAATCTACTGTTTTGTGACTGTTTTAATTTATTTTTGTATGTGTCTCCTATAATTGAGAGTTTCTCCTGTAGTTGCTACCCAATAAAATAAATAATAATAAATTAAATTTGCACTCTTCTGTATGCATAATTTAATTGAAAGTGCAATTTTTCAACATTGTTAACATAGAACACTTTCTTATTATGATTTTCATAAGACAGCTTATCCCCATGCACAAAATGAAGGATTCATTGTTATCTAAAAAATCCTGTTGTCTGATTGGAACCAATTAACTCTTTAGTTTAGTAAGTTTGAGTTAACTATGGCATTATTGTACTATAAGATGCTGTATATGTTATTAAACTAATGTTTAAAAATTATATTGGTAAAAAATAATGAAATAAATGACCAGAAAATGAGTTACTGATTCATTATCTTGATTAATTCTTAGTTGGTTAATCTAAACAAAACATTTAAAAATAAGCATTTGTTTTAACATTTATTATAAGTGAAACATTATTTGGCAAATTTACAAATGAAAGTTTTACCAAAATTTTGTTTAATATAAAATAAATGATGATAAATTGAAATGATGACTGAATATATATATATATATATATATATATATATATATATATATATATATATATATATATATATATATATATTATATATATATATATATATATAATATATATATATATATATATATATATATAATTTGTGTTATATTAAATATATAAACATTCCATCCTCAATGCACATATGTATAAACATGTATTATGTTTGTGATATTAAATATATTTCTTATTATAGTATGTTTCTTCACTTGTACTTTAATCATACTCTCATTCTAATTTTTTTGTCTACTGTGCCGTTAAAAAATAAATTTATTTCTATTTTATAAAATACTTATAAGTTACAAAGGTTTTTTTTTATGATTGGGAGTCATTGATATTGATTGTAAACTACACTGAATATTTGAGTAAAAAATAAACATATGGATCTCCATGGTACCATTAATATTAGTCTGCAAGGGTACATAATTTTTTTAAAAATGCAAGTTTGGTCCTAAAACACCAAAAAATATGCTCAAATATATAAAGCATATTTTCTCACATAAGTAGATGCCCTCCATGGGCTTAAGGGTTGCTGCAGCCCACTCTGAAATTTTTCTCTTTAATAATAACACTAGCTTGCAAATTGGTGCTATCTTCCCACGGGAAATTGATCCACCAATTAAAGCTTGAGAAGAATTTGTTTTCATTCATAATTTTTAGTGCCACTCAAGACCTGATACATGCCAATTCCATCTTTTGGCAAACAGATCTTTAACCGAGCCAATATTTTCTCGTACTTAAGAATCAGCCATCAGATTTCAGTTCATGGAACCATTGCAGGCTAGTGTAATAGTTTTTGAATTAAAATTTAAAGGCTCAGTCCCCTCCGGAAAAAAATCTGACACCGCCCTTGATGCCGCTATAGCAGAGTTATTATAAATAATTTGTCATAAAGGGTGTCGAAATGAGATTTTAAAAAATGCATATCATGACTCGCGTTTATTCCTTTTATTTTGTGTTTCTTCCTTCTTATTTCTTTTAAACTATAAACTATTTCTATTAGTTCTACAGATTTTTCCAAATATCATGTTTGAGAGTGTTCAATATGTACAGTGCTGCACAAGAGTTTAGGCACAGACGCGATTCATGAAAATATCCCCAATGTTAACTGTTTTCCAGTAGATTTTTTTTAAAATATATAATCTTTGGCAACATGAAAAATAATAGGGTAAAAAATTGTTCCAAAAAATATAAATACATTTAAATTCCATCAACAAATTAAAAATTTCAATACTTTCCTTGCCACAAAAGTATAGGCACACGTTCAGTTTTATGCAAATTCTCTAGAGAAAGTTATTGCGTTAGCAAAGGGGAGTGTTTTTAAGTTGCTTTAAAAGGTTAAAGGTAATTTTAAATGCTTAGAACCATGCCGAAGTCAACTGAATTTTCGTATGAAGAGATTATTAGAATATGTACATTCAAATCCAGAGGTAAATCTGTTTCTGATATTTCTACTGATTTAAAGCGATCCAAGCGAAGTGTTTACAGGGTGTTAGCACGTGGCGATCAATATCAACCAAAAACGCGGTCTGGAAGACCTCGGTTCACCAGGAAACGAGAGGACAGACAAATAAGAAAATTGGCTTCAAACAAACATTGCTCTTCAAATCTTCTTGATAAAATCCAAGCTGAAGCACGAGCATTGCTTGCTATCTCATCATAAAGATGCAAGACTACAATGGGCTCAACAACACATGTCTTACAAGGACGAATAGCTGCAAGTTATATTCAGCGACGAAAAAAAAAATAGAACCTAGATGGTCCCGATGAATATGACAATTAAGGCGCGTTCACATGTGCTGGGAAATTGGCGGCATTTAGCCGGCAATCTCGTGAAACCTTATAACCCCGTTCACATGTATAAGCCGGCATTCCGGAAATGACGTATTGGGTACGTCACATCCAGTTTGCTTTTTTTGATTTGATGCTCGAGCTTCGAGATCTTGTCCTTGTGTTCTTTTTAACGTTTCTTTGTTAGCGATGTCGTCCCAAGAATTACTAAAAACAATTATTTTGTTAAAAATTCGTGGACAGACATCTATCGATTTTATTGATGATGAAGAAAGTAGGAGGTTGCGAATACAAAACTGGATTCATTTGATCTCCAAAGTAATAAACTCCACTTTACAATTGGCCTTCCCAGAAAGATCTTTATGGTCATACGAAGCTAATAAAAACGACTTCAGCATGGGTCCACTTGCTCGCCTTTTTTGCTTTTGTTGTGAGTGATCACCATAGCCGAAATGCATCATGGGGGGGGGGGGGGGGTAATGAAATCGTTACTACCCAGGCAGTGGGTACATTTTCGCCACCGCAATTTTCTATACAGAGGGATTTTCTTTCCCGATAGCCGGCTAATAGCCGGCATTTGCCCTGCATGAGAACGGGCCCTTACTGGCCTGATATGCGTTAAACTCCCAGGATACAATTTTTGCCGGCGTCAAGGTGGTGGTTCGGTAATGGTATGGGTGGGGAGGTTTTGGATTCAGTGGCCAGACATTCTCAGCCTTTACCAAAGGAAAGCAAAACTCGGGGGACTACCAGGTAACTCTCCACAACCACTTACTGCCTTATGGGGAGATTTTATGCTGCCTGAATTAGAAATTCCAACAAGATAATGCCTCCATACATACATCAAGGTCAATTAAAGAGTGGTTTTAGAACCAGTAATATACATTTCTTGATTGTCCTGCTTACAAGTCAGGACCTTAATCTCATAAAAAATGTTCGGGGAATCCTTATTAGAGTAGTTTATGTCAATGGCAAACAGTATTCCACCTTTCCGGAGCTAAAAGTAGCTTTTGAAAAGGCGTGGTATGAAATTGAGCCTAATACTTTACAAAACCTGATACTTTCTATGAAAACAAGGGTTTTCGAACTAATAAAACAACGTAAAAGCTACACGAAATACTAAAAGGATTTATTTGATTATTAAATTATTATTTTTATTAAGTCTGCTTAAACTTATGTGCAGCATATTTTTTTTTTAACCATTTTTGCCCTTTTGGTGTAAAACTTGCCACATATTTGTTTTTATTCCTATTTAATGTCACTTATGATTTTCATATGACTTGATGAATAAATCATATAAAGATTTTATCTTGTGTCTTAATACTTTTGTATAAAACTAACACTTTGTGTTGTGTCTAAACTTATGTGCAACACTTATAGTATATGTATACAAATGCGTATAAACATATTTATAATTTTTTAAAGCTTATTAATGTGGAATTAAATATATCATTTGAGAGTCACATTTAAAAAAAAAGTTTTCATTAAAACATGTTTGTTCCATGCTATACACAACACAAAACACTAAAAATAAGTGCATACATTTTATTTGTAATGTTTTGCAGTACATTAATTTGCCCATGGCATTGATAAGAAAACGATTGGTCGTTTTGGGACCATATCCTGGTTTTCCCATTTATATATTATCACGTTAAAATATACCAATATAGTTCAAAAGCTAGTCTACTGTATGTGTGCTATAAATATTTTTAAGTAATCAGTGGCGGATTCCAAGTGCCGCCTATAGCTGAACAAATGCGCTATAGGTAGTGGGGGTAAAATCGATTTAAATGATCCAATGTTGATTGTTCATGTAACCCGTTGTTCAATGAAATTCGTGCCCTAATTACTAAATAACAAGTTTAAAAAGCTGAAGTAGTTTTCATCATTAGATGTAATTTTTCTCACTCTTACTTAATGCTACTAATAGGCTGAGTGAATCTACAATATCATGTAGTAAGCATTAAACTTCAGGCGTTTCAAGAATGCCTCAAATTCTCTAAAATAAAGGCGTTTCAATAAAGTGAAAGCGCATTCACGCACTTCAAATAGGTCCCAAAGGGATTATCTACCCCTTGACCACAATGCATGAAGTTTGCGAGTCGAAGAATTGCGCTCGAAAATTCCCGCGTAGTCTACTAGCTGCTATTAGAAATCCGTTACTGAAGTAATAGAGGTTTGGCAATTAACCAAACTAAAATAGCCACCATACTATGACTGCCTTGGACATATTGGTTACTTATAACCCTGTTCTCTGCGATTTCTCAATTATCGCTGTGCTTATCCATACTTTTAATTTTGACCCTTCCCTACTTCAGAAGATGATTTTTCATCTTCTTTCTTACCCCCATCTATGTCTTTCTCGTTATTAAAGTTAGAGCGAACTACGCTATCAGAAAGCAAAATAACCTTACCATCCCTTAATTCTCTTTTCATCTCATCTGTAAATTCCGAACCGGTTTTCTGGGGTAAAGGTTTGGGAATTAATGGACTTGCTTTATCTACATTTTCCTTCAGAGTGACATTCTTTAAATCTGAATTCATGATGTTAGGGTAAGGATGGATTTCAGGAATATTTCTCTGGCTCTGAATTTTTGTATTTAAAGAAAATTCGGTTGGATAGCGAACCTCATGGGGCAAAAACGAATTTAAAGGTTTTGGTCCTGGGTAGTTTATGGATCTCAGTTTATTGACATTTCCATTAGGTTGGGTAAAAGCCATGAGATGTTTTTTCAGTAAATAATTTTCTCTCTGAAGCTTATGTAACATGTTTTGAATATTTCTTGGACTCTTATGCTTTCGAGGATAATGAGGTCTCAAGCGGTGTCCACCCTGATATTGATGGGCTGCAACATTCACCTGTGGTAAATTAGTGTGAATTCTTCTAAATGTAGCATTTGAATTAGGCTGGATGTAAGGATGGGGGAATGGTTTCCAAGTATTGGGGTTAATTTTGTGAGTCGTGGTCTCGTCTGAATTGATGTTATGCGAATCATGTATTCCAGCTTCTTTACCTTTTTTGTCTGATTCTTGCATACCTGAATCATAAAGAGAACTTTGTATTATAACAATGATGAAAAAGGCACTTTTATAGCACATCATTATGTTCTGTATTCAAGAAAAACTATATGGACTCGAGAGTTTTTGATTTCGTTCATTCTAACGATTTACCTAACAACAAAGAAATAATAACTAATAGATTAGCTATAGCTTTTACAAAAAAAACATGATTTAGTGTCGAAATTATACACATATGCTAAATAATAGATTTATTAAGTGTTTTAAAAAGTAAAGTTAGAGGGGAAAAAACGACATTAATGAAGTAAAACAAAGTTTATCATAAAATACTTTTTAGTTTCTGAAATAAATTAATGGTTAAAGATCAATTAAAAAAAATAAGATAAAGGTTGATGATATTGTGGACAAAAATTGAAAAACTGCCAATATATACATAATGAGGAGATTTATAGGTACTTATAATAAAAATTCATTTTTCCCCTACAAATGCTTACCAGCCAATTGTAGCCTATTAAGTCCCAAAGCTATCGATATTTCATCCAATGTCGCTCCCATTAGACGTAACTCACGAGCCTATAATTTAAAGCATATAAAAATATTGATAGAAAATCTTGAGGATAGAAATACAAATATACATACAAAAAAGTTAAATTTTAGTTCAAGATTAAAATAAATATGTATTGATATTATAAACAAATTCATTAGAATATAAATGATAATACCTTCTCCTCTTCATAAGCTTAATACGTATCATTTTATTATTTTATTTTTAGCATATAATAAGAAATCTATATCACATATTCTCAAGCCTGTACTTTACCTGATTTAGTTGCAAATATTGTAATAAATTAGGTGTCGACACAAAATAGACTATGGCATAACGTTCAGCTATATTTTATATCTAAGATATTAAAATAGCTAGCCTGACCCTTATCCTTGAAAAAATATATATATTATTTCATTGCATTTAAAAAAAAATCATCTTTTTTCCTTTCAAATAATTGACGAATTAAAAACTAACAGTAACGAAACTTAATATTTAACTTTAATCGAAGGGAAAAGCTTTATACGCAGAATTTCTGTGTGAGGGTTTCGCGCTTGTAGTTATTAATTTTACTATTCAACCGTAACTCGTTTTTAATGGATATGCGTATTTATAGAAGATTTATCTATATTTCCCTTTGATCGGAGATATTTGTTTAAACAGAAAATTAAATGTGTAGTTTTCTGCTATATATTTAGGTTAGGTTGATATATTTAGGTCTTAGGTTGAATGTCCTTGTTCATTGTACAGTATTAAAAGACGATATATAGTTGTTTTTGAAAATTTTTGCTCTTTAAAATGTTTAAAAACTGTATTCTGGCATATTGTACCATCAAAATTATAAAATTGTACAATTTATTTTCGAATAGCATTCGATAAATGACCTGGAATGGCGAATCTTACAGCAGCAACATTCAAAATCATATCTTATTTTAAAGTATGCGTGTTCTACTTTCTGCTGGTAGTGTAACAATTTGCATGTTATAAATTTCTCGCATTAGCTTAGCCAATCGAATTTTCACATTCTTATCGCGGAAGCGCTTTAGCTACAAATAAAAGCTTATGTGTACAACTTATAAATATAGTTAACAGATGAGTATTATAGTAAAATATTTAATTTTATCGCTCAATTTGGATTATGAAAATTGTCGAGTAGTAAAAAGAAACTGTATTCGTGACACAAGACCTGAAGAAAGACATATATAAGAAAAAAATGCAATGTGCTTATTTGGTTACCTTTTAAACAAATAGTGGGAAAAAAAATTCATACGACCAATCTTTCGAACTAATTTCTTTTATGTAACATTAGTCACGGACTTTTCAAAAGAAAAATGCTATTAGAACTATTAATGTTTCTATATTTAATTATTTCATAAAAATTAAGCAATTAAACTTAAGGAAACAATATTTTACCTTCTTTGCGTGTACGATATTTTACGTTGCATAAACAATTTATTTTGCGATTTGCAGGCATATTACTTTAAATAATCTAACAATGACATTTATTAGCGAAAAATCCTTGAAAATTTATTTATAAAAACTAATTGAGAAGATACAAAAAATAGTTAATATATTAAAAAAAATAGTTAAAATTACATATATTTGTACTTTAAATAGGCCAACAATGAAATTAATCGATTTTTTTGCTTGAAACTTTAAAGCTGACCTATCGGATCAGTTTATTTTTATTACAATCTAAAAAAATTACTTTTCCCTGTAAGCAATCAATTATAAAATAAGTTATTTCAAAAGGGAATTTAATAAACATGACTCGATAGAGAACATAGAGATTTCTGAAATTATAAATCACACCATTTCTTAAAATAATAGTTGAACTTACCTCATCTTCAAGAGTCATTTCATAATTTCCATTTTCTTCTTTCTGTAACACACAGTTAAAACGATTTTTTAATTTAAGCATGACAAATTATTATTTAAGCTCATTTATAAGTAAAATTCAAGTTTATGAAAACAAACCTCTTAACATAAAAAAAACTGAATTTTTCGTTATTAATTTATTGTAGTTTGAGAGATCATACTCAAAGCACTGCTTAGTTCATATAGGACGGTTAATATAGTGACAATTTACAGCCATTATAAGAATAACCCTCTCCCATTCAAATTTAATGAAATGCACATTGTTTTTTAGAGCATCAATAAATAATTTTAAAGTAACTATTCGTCCTCACGAGGCTCAGTGTCTGAGTTGGGTTTTGACCACCTAATTGGGAGGTATACTTCGCACCCAGAGATCTTGCTCTCAAAATCGGCACTGTGGCCAAAACCGAGCTGTTGCGCCGAGGAGTAGATGTTTAATCATTTTTACTTCGACATATTTAATAATTTGAGATGCATTTCACATACCTTATTATTTCCGTTCTCTTCCATTAAGTTTCTCTTTATGGTCCTTGGTGACAATGAATCAGTCGGATTTTCAGAGGGAGCTTGGGTACTCTGAGCGCGAGCCCACTCAAGGGCAGCTAATCTGGGAAGTTCATGTAATTCACGGACTAATTCATCATCTTCAGCATAGCTTTGGTTTCCATTATTATTTTGGGTGAATAATATGGTCGTTGTTGTTGTAACTTCTTGTTCAATCTGGATCGGAACACCTTGTGTAAAACTTGGTACGGAGGGTTGAGCATCAGTAGCCACGTGGTCAACTTGGTGACTATCAACATCATGGACGGTATGGTATAGAGCAGTTATGGAGTTTGTTACTGAACCGTCTTCCGTTGATTGAGGGAGGGAGGATACTGTTGAGGGAGGCAGATCATCAGCTAATGTCGGTTTCTTATCAACATCATCTTGTAACTATAAAAGGAGCAGACATATTTAAGATAAAAGTTGCGATTTAAATACGTCAAACCCCGTTAACGCGAACTCGAAGGGAGCACCGAAACATTTCGTGTTAACCGATTTTCAGATTCTTTATCTTGCAGGTTTAGATTTGTTTATTGATAGGCAGCTTCAATTCCATCCCGATTTTTTTTTAAATCGTTGAAATGGTGCTTTTAGCTACACTATATTTAGACGCAAGTTCCACTTTATTTTAAACATTTGTCATCAATATCATTAAGATCACTAAGGGAAAAAAAATCAAATTCCCAATGTTCTGCTCGGGTTAAGCGGGATTTCACCTAAAGCGATTTCAAGTTAGGAGATTTTGTTAGCATTAACTGAAAGCTTCATAAGCCGGGGGAATGCATCATCTTAAGCAAAATTTCGTGTTAAGCGAGTTCGTATTAACGAGGTTCGACTTAGCTGTAAAATTAGACAAATAATAACTTTTAACTAGATTTAAAATCGCTGTAAAATAAGACGAATATTAACTAGTCTAAATTGGGCGAATTTTGACAAAAAACATTTGTGGAAGAACTGAATTGAAACATTTGCGAAAATAGGGTCAAAATCTTCGAATATATCACCAATAGGACACTTCTCCTGGCCTCATCGGTACAACGCTGTTTGTACAGTTTTTACTTAATTATATTGCTTCATCGCTCCATATTACATAACTCTTCACCAAACACTCTCTTAACAAAAGCTCCTGTCAACTGTAACACCACTCTGACCAAGACTATTTAATTTAATACAAAACGCATTCTAAAGAAAATACCATATGGTGTTGTTTTATAAATAATTTGTTGGTAAATGTTTAGAACAATATTATTTAGTAGATGTCATTAAAATGTATTTGATTTATCTTTGAAAATAAAACAGATGAGCTATAAATATTTATTTTTTGACCTCTTAAAACGTTCTAATGTGCCGTAGCTTTTAGTTCTAAGTTTTTATTGCGGATAGAATTATAGCAGTTGAGTGTAGCCATATACCGTATGATCCATACATTTTAAAACATCAATTTATTAAAATAAAGTAGAGGAGACGCTATATTTACACGATGGTCATAATAAGTAAGCACATCTCCCCCCATCCGAATGTGGGCTAATATAATATAAGGTGTTTCCAAACGGTTAAATATTTTAATATGTAAAGTAAATATATTTAAGGCAGTGGGATCTTAAGTTCTAAGTGCTTTCAGATGTTCGTAACTAATTGAAGAGCTTAGTGGAAGAACGTGCTAAGTGACATTTTTGAAAAAATTGAGATTTTTGTGTCCATGAACGTATTACTACCTTTTTTAAAGATA
Organism: Oedothorax gibbosus; assembly: GCA_019343175.1. Classification (NCBI taxonomy): domain Eukaryota; kingdom Metazoa; phylum Arthropoda; class Arachnida; order Araneae; family Linyphiidae; genus Oedothorax; species Oedothorax gibbosus. Next base: position 8,433,918 of record CM033282.1, on the reverse strand, counting down.
ACAAATTTCCTTTTTTTCATAAACTTAAAGTTTGTTTATTTTTTAAGCTTTATACAAGTACCGTTTTCAACAGATCTGAGTGCAAACGAAAAACTTTTAAAGCTCATTTTCTCGTTTTCACCTTTTTGTCGCTTAGCACGTTCTTCCACTAAGCTCTTCAATTATGTTTTGTCTAAACTAGAAATCTGTAACACAAAAAAAAAAAATCAATACCTTGTATTCCTTTTCGTCGTACTGTTGCATAAGATTTTCAATTGCTGAAGCATTTCTCTTGACCATCCTCCCTGGATTCACCACGTTATGCATGTTTTCCAATAAGTGTGCAAAGCCTTGTAGGAACAACCGTTTCTCATTAGATTGTATATTGTTGAGTAAGTCATGTGCTTCCCCTAACAGGTGTTCCGTGCGTAGCGTAACGGATTCACGAGGACTAGTCACAAATTGTTGTCGGGTTGTCATGTTGTCAGAAACCTGAAAGAATTTATCTTATTATTTTTTTGTATCAAAATATACAATGCTTTTTTAACTACGGGGCTGCTATATTTGTGGTCAAGCCTTTGCAGACTCCTAATATTTCCCAGAACTGAGGGCCATTTTTGTTACGGAATCTCTTTACCAATTTTTACGCTCTGATTACAATGAATCTGGGACCTCTGTGGGTATTAAAGTAAGTCGAGATTTAATTTTGCGAGAGAACCAAAGAAATATACACTGTAAAAAATCATGTTGTATTGCAGAAAATTTCTGGCCACAAAGTTGCGAGAAACTATCTTTAATGATACGGACAAAATCTGTTGACAGAATTTTCCCGTAGCCAAGCAATATAGAAAATATTCGTGTCTAAATGCTTGGTTTCCTAAGTATGGTAATAGTAGCGTCCTTCACGGTCGGCACACTGCTTTGAAAAAATTGATATAGCTACGCTCTGTATCACTATTCGTTAATATTTCTGTGATGTAATATGAGTGTGACGGTCGATAACGATCGTTACCTAAATAAATCAACGCTTTACAGATATTTTCTGTATTGCTTGGTATGTTAAAAAACAGACAAAGTCAAGCCATAACACGTATAAGAACCCTCGTCAGAGACATAGGGGCCAGGCACATTGACTACTACACCACCGAGGACACGGAAGTTCTTTGTATACTTCAAATGTTCTTTTCGAAATCAAATAGAAAAAATTCATTCTCAATATTTGCAATCTGTATAAGGGTGAGTACTCTGAAAACGAACCATTTGACGCGAAAAATCTCGAAAACAAAATATTGATGAAAGTTTTTGAAACTTTGTATTTGAGTTACACTTACATACATACTACATTGGAAATATAGCATCGGTCCAGATCATACAAAAACTATTAATTATTCTGATAGTAAGTCTTAATTTAATAATGTTTCATTTAGAAAAGTTTTAACCCCCAAAGTTAACATAAAAATATTTTATTAATGTGTTGCACTTTAATAAAATTTCAGCTTTACTTTATTATATTAGTTCACGGCAAAATATAGTGTTACTATAATGCATTTCATTTGTATTTAATCAATTTATTTTTTATATAATAAAAACGTAACGTCCGTGGATACAAAAAGCATGTCCCCGTGGGCCATAAAACCACGAACGTCATGTCCACAGACGTGACAAATTACATGTTTCATCCTTGTGAATCATGGTATGTTCATATTTGAAACATAAGTTTATAAAATTAAGCTCTTTGTATTTAATGCTACACATAATTAAGTAAGAATAGACATTCTCTTAGAATAGACATTGTTCTTTCTTAATCGCAGACGTGATGCGCCCATCTTGTCCTTTCACTAAATCTTAAGTTTAATGAACAACAAAAAAATGACTTAAAGCTAAAAACAAACTGATTTCACTTGATATATTTACAAAATGTTCTTTTTTTCAATTCTCTAATTTAAAAAGTGAATTCATATCTTATAAGTTAGATATAAACTGCCAAACTCTACGAACATGAAGATGGGACACACCAAGAACATGAAGATGAGACACACCACGGACATGACATATCACACTCTGTGGACTAAAAAAACTATAAAAAAATAGGAAATCTTGTATAATTCGTAATGTTTTTTACTCTATAAACTGTATTGTCATTTTTTCCTAAGTTACTTTGCTTTTAAAAGCCTATATTACTTTTTCAAATTGGCAGGGACAAGAATGGTTCGTTTTCAGAGTATTCACCCATAAGTGGTTGCAGATTTTTTCTTAAAAAATGGTTCTTTTGACAGACTCAGATATAATTTTCAGGAAACTGTAGTAGTTAAAAAGAATGGAAATTTTGTGTTGGAAAATAACAGAAATATTCTGTTTTTAACTAATTTTTACAGTGCATTATTTTAATAGTTCTTGGAATTTGAAATGTTTTAGTAGATTAGTAACAACTATTTCCTATAGTACTTACGAGGAACCCAATTATAAGTATAACAGATATTGAATTAATTATCAGTATTTTTTTGTCAGTTAGGAATTGTTGTACAATTAAAAATAACAAAATAACGATCTGTTGCCCACTATAAATTATTATTAATTAAATTTCTGACTTATTAAAAATAAAAATTAATGAAAAGCCGTCTTTTTTAACACTCAACCAAGGTACTTCAACATATCCTTAGTTGAGATGCGCCTAATTGCTAGTATGCTATAAGAAAATCACTGGCAAACAATTGTTTTTTTTATTGCATCATTCCTAGTTGTTCTATCTAAAAGGCTGTGGTTCTAAAATATAACGCCCGTCGCCAATAGCCTTCGTGTAGCTCTAGTGCGACGATAATTCAAACTAAACTAAACTATCTAAAAGGCACCCCATGACCATGACAACAGAAACGCCACCTGTGTAAGAAGGGGTACAAAATACAATTAAGAAATTGTTAGACTTTATAAAGCCTCGAGTAAAGATTCTCGCCGAGCTGCTGGTAATCAAATGAGGGTCCTGCGTAAAAATAGTTAGTCTTTTTAGTGCATAATTAAATTTTTTTTTCAATTAATTGGTCAAAAGAAAGTCGTTTTTTTCAAAGCAATTTTTATTGTTCGATATTAACAGAAGGAAAATCCAATTTATAGTTCCAAGTGCAATGGGGAGGTAATTTCTTGGTTGGTCGTATTTGGTCCATGTAAGGAGGATATGATCATTAGTGTCGGGTTCTTTGTACGAAGACACGTCGGACAGGTTGGTGTGATTGCTCCAGATCAGAACTTTACAGCGTATTTTGAACGCGTCCAAGTGATCTGGCATGCTGCTCTCTTGGTTCTTGTGACTTGATTTTGTAGGTCACTGTGGTTGATCTATCATGAAGTGATGGTGCTGGAAAGACTATTCTTTGCTGCTGCATCATCCTGGCCATTAATAATGATCCCAACATGATCAGGATACCAAACGAGAGTACGGGAAACAAATTGAAGTATTTTTTTGGCCATGACTCGTAATTAAAGGTGCGGGGTCTGGGATTTCCAGCTAACAGTATTGGGTACCTGAAGGGTCGAAAGACTGTCTGTCCATATGTTACTTTCCTTTGACGCATCGGCTGTCTCTTTCTGGACTGCTATAATTATGGCACAATAAAAGTATTATAGATATTGTATTAATTATCAGTATTTTTTGGTCAGTTGAGAATTTGTGTGCATTTAAAAATAACAAAATAACGATGGGTTGCCCATAATAAATTATTATTGATTAAATTACTGACTTATTAAAAATAAAATTAATGAAAGCTTTCTTTTTTAACACACAACCAAGATACTTTAACATAAGTTCTTCCTTGGGCCTTTAGGTAGTAAATTAATGGAATAGTTAACACTGTCAAAAAATTCAGTCATTTTTTCAGTATTATTAATGGTTTAAAATTGAGAACACGTCGTCCAATTTTAAACCTTTTATTTGACGAATTTTTCTACGATGAAGTGTAACGAGCTAATTATAAATAAAATCAAACAGAAAATATTCATAAAAAACTGACGCTTTCGTAAAAAATGAGTTTTCCGATATTCCGAAAGCCACCTTCACCAAGTTATTTACATCTTTGGACTGCCGATTAAATTGCTAAAATGTCCTCTCATTTATTTCCTAAAAGTTAATTAAACATCCTCTTGTTATTAAATTTTAAATATGTTAGTTCTTTTTGGGACATTCCGAATCTTGAAATAGTTGTGAAAATTTAATGGATCTGAAAAATTGCACATTTTGTTATTTAAGTATTTAGGAATCAATTAAAATGCATCGCTAAAATCCTCCTTTTTGTTTTAAAACGAATCCATTCTTTATATGAATTGTAAGTAAGAACAAACAAACTTTTTCTTCTGACTAGTTAAAAACCCTAATTATTTTTTCAGCGAGGAATAATTGTCGTCAAGATAAAAACGATTGTTTGCGAAACAATTACCAAAGTTTAAAAGCATTAATTAATTGCTTTTCGTAACTCGATATATGTTATTTAATTTCATTTGACTTAATTTAGTATTTAACAAAATAACTTCTACAATGCGTGACAGTAGTTTTCTATAATTGCTTGAAATATCTTTTTGTATGAAACAATTACAATTAATTTTTGTATCAAAGCAAGGTACCAATTCACTAATAATGCTTCAAAGCGAAAAAATGAAGTTTTTGGAAACAACTATATTAAAATTTATTAAAAGCTTCAATTGATTACAGTTATAGCCGTTAATAGAGATTAAAAAAACGCATCAGATTATCCACAACACTTTCTCTATTAAAACAACCACACAGCATATTTTCAATAGAAGAAAATTTTTGTGATAAATACATCCAAGGAAAGATTTTTAGCAGGCTTCCCAAATTAGCTCTGGTATAGCAAGAATCAAATCACACCGCTTTCAAATAAATGAAATAAACGAAACTACCGCTTCCAATTATTTAATTTATCTCTTTATAAACACAAAAAAAAACTGATTCTTTTCAGTGCAACCCTTTTCTTCGATGCCCCGAATTGCAATCATAGTCACCAGCAGACCATAAATAACAGGACTCTATAGGAAACCCTAATGCAACATGGAATAGAAAAAAAACAAAATCCCAACTAATTCATTTCTAAACGCCCCCATCCCCCCCGTGTATTTGGCTTGAACTAAATAAAGAGCAATTGTAATTTCATCGCTAACAAAGGCACCCGTAAAAGTGATATTGGGTATTCTCCTGTTTATTCATAGAGTTCGTGTGAACATTATTTTATTTCTTTATTGACTTAGTTTTAAACAACTAGTGCCAATTCTTTCTTCTGCTCGATTGTTGGTTTTTCGATGGCTTCACTGACTATAATTCAATGGAGAGAGCACTTGAGTACGCCAAAAGCAAAACAGAGTTTATCTCTAAACTGAATTCTATAGAACAGTTGAAAAGCTTAATTCCGATAGCAATACTCTCTTTGCAAATAAACGAAATCGAAAGCTAGAAATCGAATATATAAGGAGGTTATTTATTGCTCAGAAATTTTGTGATACGATAAAAGAGGTGTATTTAGATAGCCATTTTAATATTAATTAACTTTCGACAGCAATTGAAAAATTAGCTTTGATTCTATAATGTAACCCGAAGTATATTAGGAATAACATTAGTGATATATATCAGCGAAGATTACTCTCATGAATATTACAGGTTATCTGATTCTTAAAAAAATTTTGTCTTTAAAATAGCAAATCGTGTAATACATTTCACTATAAACAGTTACACAATAATAAGTTAGTCATAAAATGTTGTGTAACGTTTTTTTTTACTATGTGCTTTATTTTCTTAGGCAAATTTTCATTCAAAATAGTTGTGCTCTAGTCAAAAATACACCAAAAATGCTACATACATATTTAAAAATATTACTGTTAAATAATAATGTTATTTAATACTTAATTGAAAAAATGCATTCTCTTTGAAGAACCATTATTTTCAGAATAATTTCTAAAAAAAATATTAAGAAGATTTTTTTGAAATGCATCATTGCGCTTTCGTAAAATTGTCTTTTTAAATTATAAAACGTTCTTTATATTTATTCAATTTAGTTTAAATAAAATACCAATTGATTGAGTTGCATAGATTTATTGAAATTGTATCAAGAATTAAAAATTAATAACCACTCAATATACTTTACTCACCACTTGCTTTATACACCACTCAAATATACTTTATTTTATTAAAAAATATAAAATTTAGAAGTTAGAGGGTTACATTTTCATTAAAAATTTATCAAACTTCGGAAAGTTTGAAAGTATACGATTAAAAATTTGGTGCAAGATTGTACCGAAAAATTCTGGAACTCACTAGCTGCCACCATTATTTGGAGGGTTGATTTGTTATGGTTTATCACTAAATTGGTATTATATTATTTAAGTTATGGTTTTATCACTAAATTGGTAAATCAAATAGTGGTGGCAACTAGAAAGTTTCAGGATTCTGGAGCAATCTTGCACCATTATTTTTTAACAGTTTATTGAATTAATAATTTTTCTCTATTTGTAAAATGAAAGTAGTAATATGTTATTAGTATACATTATGTCAGTAAAAAATAATTATACTTACTATGTTAAATTTTGTTTAAAAAATAACTTACCTGTTGCAATTCCACGTGTCCAAATTCGGGATTCCCTATAAAAGGAAAATCATTTAAATAACAAACAAGTATATCCTGTTTGATTTTTAAAACATTATTTGTTATTTTCTGGACTTTTAATATTGAGAGGCTTGGGATGAGCTGATTATCTAATATTAAGATTTAAAAAGTCATTTTTGTTATCAATATTAACAGGTCAAAATATAAATTTTCTTTTAAAGTTTTTAATACTTGAAACATGTTAAAACCAAAAGTAACATAAAACAGCGATAAAAACTGTTTAACAATTGATTTGTTGGAGTGCAAAATCAGACAATTTAAAATTCGGCTAAATCACTTTATTTCGCACATTTATTTTCAAGATTGACTTTCAGAGCAAAAATGCAAAGACCAATTCGAAAAGGCCTATTTTGTTTTTCAGCTTCCATCAACTATTAGCTAAGAATATTTAAATTCTTAATAATGAATAATGGTATGATTTTTCAAAATTGAAATGTCAAACGAATTTGAACATTAATAAATTGCAACGAAACACCACTTACTTCATTTATTGAAAATTTTATTTTCACCATTTACCGTTAAAGAACTTCAATATCTGTCTAATTTATTTCAAAAAAATATTATCTTCATATGTTTACTCGGATAACGTTTTACTGTCATTGATATTAAAAAAATGTAGTTTTAGTTCTTATTTTATAAACAAGGCTTAGATTTGATTTTTGTTGTTATGCAGAAAATAGCTCCAGATAATTTCTCAGAAAAAAACCATTGAAAAGTAAAGGGCTAATTTTTAAAAGGATTTGGGTTAGCCAAGATAAATGAAGTATAAGATTTATTAAAGGAAGAGAGCTATTGGATGGTTCTTGTTGAAAGAGAAAAATGTCTATTTGATTTTTTTCAATTATATTTAGCTCGAAAACAAATATAGTAGAATAAAAAGTAAAATATTTAACCCCTTAACAGTTTTTAAGTAAGTGGCACGACTAATAAAATTGTTATCTGCACTTAGTTGCGTCGGATGCTGGTTGGGATTTCCTTATTAGCGATAATTCAGTGATTTAAACTAAAGAATCTATATTCCATGGTAATTTCATAGACAAATATAAAAAAAACTCAAAAACAACTGTATAATCATTAGTTGAAGTTTTGAATGCGAATAATTTTCATTAAACTTTAGATTTATTGTTTTATTACTTTGATTAAAACTAAAACCCTTTGTCCAATTGCTTTATTAGTTTAAATATTTTAATTAAATACACTATATGCTATTTTATTCTAATTAAAAAACATTTTATTTTTGTTTATCTTTTGTAATAATTTAAACTCGATAAAGGTTCAAATAGTTTTATTTACACTAGTAATACTGTTTGTGTATTAATTAGCTGCATTTAATTTCAAACCGTTGCAAATTATAATTGTATGATTTCTTTGAAATCTTTTCAAAAATTCACATGATTAATAAGTTCTTTTAAAACAAAAAATTGCTAGTTAAAACTTAAAAATAAAGTCACCTTTGGAAAAAGGTTTTTATCTACTTTTTTCATACAATTAAAGAGTTGGAAAATTACCCTATTTTTTAAACGAAAAAAAATGTATGCTTGAATAGTTTCTTATTGTGAAATGAAGACAAAACCAAAAAAAAATTAAGCTATAAAAATATTTTCTAATGTAGTTTACATCGATATAAATATTTTTAAATCAATATATAAACTAAAAAAAGATATTTCTACTCGTTATTATACAACAGCGAGAACATCGATACTTTTAGGAAAACGGCGCCAAATTAGTCTGGTTCAATTGGAAAACTGCCAGATAGGAGAACTGCATGGTAGAGAGCTTAAAAAGACTGGATAATGTGAGTGCTTATTATATGAAATGCTTCATAAAAATATACTTTTTCATACATTTTTATTTAAAATAATGTTGTGTAGAGAATGTTTTGTTAACAATTTAAATTACAAGAATCACGCTTGAAGAATTTTACTTGAAAGGTGGTAAACACAAACAAAATGACTTTTTCAAAAGTTATTTTTTGACAGAAGTGACAATGATTCAAAGAAGTCAAATAGGGACCATAAATATGTAGCATATTTGCATATTAACATGGTCAAAATATTATAGTCTAAATCTGGCTTTAACGTAATATAAAATTATCTTTTATTAAAAAATATTTTTGGACCAATCTGCTTTTGAATAAAACTGCCCGATATCTCCGCTTTTGAATAAAAATGCTAACCACTCACTTGTCCGCTTAAGAAACCTAAATTCAAGCATATTTTAGCGGGGCAAATATCTCACATTACCGTGGAAAAGTGACGCTTCTGCCCTGTTAACTCTATGAGAGAAACTCAAATTTACTGTGTAAAGTACGACGCTGATGACTTCATGCCGTGAAAATTCAAAAATTGTGTTCCATTCAAAAAGAATCTCGATAGTTATTGGAGACTGGTAAGAAAATTAAAAGTTTTATGGACCAACCTTGCTGGGATTCTAGCTTGTTGTTAGTCGACAATTTTTGTATTTATATTTGTATCTTTTCGCAATTAAATAAAATGAATGAAAAATAAAAGCTTCGGGCAAGTCGCATTCAGTTTAAAAAATTAATATTTAAAAAGTATTATAGAGGAGATTTATATAAGTTCTTCATTAAAATAAATTTTGGCACAATTGAAGGTCATTAAATGGAGGCCGAAATGTAATAGGTTCGTGTTTTTGAACCAACACACAGTTTGTCTCAAATTAATTGCTTTTAGTTTTAAAATCTGGATTTATACTAAAATGTAACAGTATATGTGGTAAAAGTTTAATTTTAATGCACACATCCTATTACAACTGAAAGTATTGGCAACAACGTTATGCAACTGTTTAAAATATTGAGTTCCTATTTTCTTTATAAAAGTCATTTTATGTAAGCTAAAAACTTGCTGAACAACCGTTATGAAAGTTGTCTTTTTATTTTCTACACATCGATTTATAGGCAAAAAGGTAATTCGAAAACTCAAATAGAATTCAAAAATCATTAAAAAATAAACGGTCTGAAACCGAATAGAGAATTCAGCAGGTAATTTATATTTATGTTGTATTAAAATTTCGATTTTCACAAAATAGCGTAGAAAATTAAATGTAAAATAAAATGATTTGTTTTCATTTTAAAAGCGAGCGTGTTTTGCCTTTGTTTATAGTATTTATAGAATAGAAGATACGAGAAACGAGAAATTTAAGTTTTCAAATGAGGGGCTTGTCTTCGTTGTGAAATACGTTAATTTATTTCCGTCCGTTTATTTTCAGAATCGTTTTTCCAGAGCGTGTGAGTTTAATATCAATTTTTACAGTTTCTTTCATCTCCTCTGCTTTAATATGATTTTTTATAGCATTCCAACATTCCACATTCTTTTGTTGTTTGTGATAATATTATTTGGAATAAGAATTCGAATTTGATATTTCAGTGGCATATACTAAAATCATTCTTGATTCTAATTCTAAGAATATTTCTAAGGTTTCAATGCACAAAATATATTCATAATCAGTTATGTGATGTAAGGTATATGATTATTTTAATTCATTTGTAATGGCCAAAATTCTTATGAGTAGTTTTTGTTATTACCTTATATAGAATAAGTTATAAACACGAGTATAGGCAACTCTGAAAGTTAAATTTATTTGAACATATTTCGAAGTTAATTGAATAATACTATGTCATTAGAAATATTTAAAAATAGAATCATCTATAGAAATGTGTTTAGGGTTATCAACATTTTAGGGGAACAAAAAGTTTGATATTTTATTCTATTTTACTGAGGCACCGAAGATGCTAAGTTTGGTTAATAGATTATTGGCCTTGATTAAAATAATTAATAAACATAATAGTTTTTTTTAGCGAAATAGTATCATTAAATAACAATTTTTCACATAAACTTTACGAACATTTAGCCTACATTAAAAAAAAGATTAAATAAAATTCGTATTTTTTCAATATTTTTTAATGATGCATAAGCATTAAGATATTTATGTAGGAAATTAAAAAAAAGTTTCAATCTTTTGTGTTAAGTAAATTTAAAAGAAATTTTATTTTAAAAATTAAAACACAAAGAGTTTAAATACTTTTTTGATAATTTAGTGTTTTAAAGAAAGTTTTATGATATTTGAAAACTAATTATTGTTTTAGAAGCATGGTTTATAACTACAAATGAATTAATTGTTTTATTTTTGTAAAATTCTTAAAATCATTTTATGTGTCAATATTTCCAAACTTAATCTGTCACGTATGAAAGTGAATTATGGGATATGAATTAATAATATATAATATGTAATTAATAATATATAATAATTAATATATAATATTTAATTAATTCTTAAATAGCAAGTTCTTTTTTTATTATATGATGTTATATAAAACTGTGTGCGTGTGGGTATTAGTACAAATAATATCAAACTTAAAAACTCAAAAGTTTTCGGAATTTTTTTTTTGGATTTAACAGATTTTCTAACTGGAGTATGATAAGAAATCTAAAAACAAGTATTTGTTATTGAAAATAAATGTAATTCCGCAGACATCTTGAAATAAAAATCATCAAAAATATCAATTTATTTTCCGAGTTATGGAAGTTTTCATTTAAGATTTTAATCCTTCGTTTTTAATTGATACTCTTCTGTAACTATTGGATCACCATTAAATTTATAAAAGAAATTTCTCAAAGAAATAAAAAAAATCATGTTATTTAAGCAATAATTTTAATACATCGTAAAAAATATGTATTATAAATTCTACTCTACTTTCTTCTCTCTTATTAATTAAGATTACCGTCTGGAAAATAAATGAAGAAATACCTTTATCGATATCTAGAAAAAAATACGTTTTTGCAAATTCCATTGGGATTGTTTTAAAACAATGAAGATGGTTTGACTTTAACTAAGACATGTTCGAACAAACTATGGGGATTTGAGGAATGCAATTTTTTATTTTTGAAAAAAAAACTTCAGAAAATCTGAATATATTTTTTTTATCTCCTTACTATAAGCATTGTGTGTTTCAAAATATTTTTTTCAGAAAATATACTCCATGGCAAATGCAGCAAAATTATTATTGTAATGCACAAAATTGTCTATTTTGGTACTAATCCGACAGTAGCGTGCACTTTCGAACTATCACCAAGAAGTTAGTTAATTGACTAAACTATTTTCCAAGCAAAAATTTAATTTTATATAAGCTTAATATATAATTTTAAAAAAGATAAATGTTATCGCTTGTTCACTCCACTTATTCTTTGCTAAAATCTTAAGTTAAAACATATTTTTGAATAAAATAATAGATAACTATTCGTTGCGATTCAGAATTTACGATGCAAGACTGTGCATTTACTAAAACTATATTTTACTGTAATATCATGTCTCTCTAAAATAAATTTCGCCGTCCCGATAGAAATGGTTTATCGATCATTATTAAATTTAATTCAAGATTATGTGTATTAACTTAAGTATAATGTGCGTATAAACTAAAACTTTTGAGGCAACCAAATTATCTTAAGACATTGTGTAAACAGGTAATGGCATTGTGTATATAGCTCATAAAATTGGTACTCGTTATTTGCGAGCATTAACTAAATAAGTTTTAATTCATTCCTTTAAATGATTCGTTATGCACTAATTATTAATTGAACCAAAGGAAGAGTAAAAAAACCCAATGAACATGTAAATGAAGCTTGGTTACAAAAAAATCAAACTTTTAGTAATAAAATTGCTGCTTACATTCATATTAAAATGAAATATATATTGAAAATATTTAATATAGACATATTATGATAGTGTATGTATGTTTTTCCCTTTAAAATTGAAAACCACTATCTTATTTTCGGAACCATCTATTCCTTTTCAGGATGAAAGTTAAATAAAATTATATGGGATCATTCAAATACGTACCTGCATTAAAATATGAGTTCTCTTATAGAAATAGGATTATAGAGGGAAGTAGCATTTTTCATTTCAAACTCTGGATATATCGATCTATTACAAAGCTACACATCCATGGCTTCTTTAATCACAGAAAACAACTAGAACTTTCATTTTGGGTGATTTGTTTAGACATAATTGTATGTTTTAAAAGTGGCACATTTTTGTGTTTGGACACTAAGAAAACAATAGACTGTTTAAAAAGTCTTTGTTTAGAGAATAAAGTTATTATTGATTAATGGTTTAATTTAGTTGCATACAATGGACATTTAAAATTGCATTTGTTATTGAAATCTTGATAAGAGTAATCGTTTATGAACAAAATTACTTGTTTGGAAATGTTTTATTGGAAACAAATTGTAACGGTTACAACTTGTTCTTAATGTAGGTTTTTTAAATAAAAAATGTCCTTTCTTTAAAATGCGCTTTTCACAAAATTAAACTGTTTTGTACATTAAATTTTAATTGCATGTGTACTTTTTTCATGTGCAATATTTTTTTTATTAATAAAACTTTCTGATCAACCTTTTCGCCTTTATTGAAATATAATTGCAAACATTTAGCTTTGGTAAATTTAATATTTAGCCACAATAAAAATATATAATGTGATAAATATATATGTGTGTGTGATAAAGTAGAAGAAATAAAAAAATCGTATAACTAGTAACAAATAACTTTGAACTTACTTTAACTCCAATTTGACCTTTTTAAAACGTAGTTTCCATTTTTAACGGTTTTTTGGGGGTACTAATCTGTAGCTGTCAGTTTCAAACTGTAAATTTGACGGGAGTTTTTGCTGTGCATGAAAAAGACTAAATAACAATTAATATACTATACTCACTTTCTATACTAATTCAATTTTTGGTTAAGATTCTTTTTTGACTGGATACAAATTTACTTTTGTGACTAATTAGCGTTTTTGCCGCAACATGTACTCACTTATACACTGACTCATATTTTGTGACAACATTTTCAGTCGTCACTAAATTTCTTTGTGTCTAGATAGCACTTTGTCTGAAATTGTTACTTCACTTATACACAAAATTATACTATGGTGTTAACAAATATAAAAGTAATTTTGTGTCAAGATAAATACTTTTACCACGATATATTATCACTTTTGCACTAACACATCGTTTTAGTTAAGGTTTTACTAGATAGAAAAATACTTACTGTTTACATAATAATCGGTAGTATTATAGCCAGCAGTTACATTTTCAGTTTTTTCAGTTTCAATAGTAGGCTCAATCTCAATTTTCGTCTCCTGACCTACATTTTCTGGATCCGCACGTCCTATTTCCGTCATAAAACCTCCGATTTTCGTCACCACACCTCCGGATTTCGTCTGCACACCTCCGATTTCTTTCTCCATACCTCCAACTTTCATAGCCAAACCATCAATTCCGCTCTCGTCACCTTCGACTTGAGTTTCTTTGTGACAAAAATTAAGAAAAATTATTTTACACAATGAAAATAGAATAATATGATAATAAAGAACTCACTAAATAGTTACGTTGATTCAGTTTATGTTTTATTTTTTAAGCGATACTATACAAATTAAAGAACATATTTTGTTTAATTTGTGTAAAAAGTTAAAATGCATTTAATATCAATTTTAATTTAAATGAATTTGCAGTGATGTTTTTAATGTACAATTGGTTTGCAAGAAACCCTTTGTCAATAGTTATTTTGACATAGTTGTGTAAAATTAAATATAAACTAGACAATCTAAGTTAGTAGAATACAAAGTTACAAACAGTGACCATTAAATGCTTTCAATGTCCGGCTGCTAATGAGTTCCTGCCACCTTGAAAAAAATGCAATTATTGAATTTCAATCCCCCTTATAAAAAAGGGGGGTCTAAAGTTCGAAAAACAGCGTAACCTGAAAATTACTAAAATGTGTTCATTTACGTATTAAAAACATCGACATTAGTATGTCAGGTACTGTGATCTAGAAAACGTAAATTTTTTCTCCAGATCTTTATTATAATTTTAACTAATGTTAATTTTTAACTAATTAAAACTAATATTACTAACAGTGAAGCGTCAGTTATAACTTTTCCTAACTCCAAGTGAGAAAGTTCACTGAAGTAAGAGCGCAAATCAATAGCCACTGGTTTTGTGACCTTAATCCTCTATCAGTCCAGATTTGACCTTCTAAAAAATCACATAGAGGATGAATGAAACGTCGCGTCGACGAATTGTTAGAAAAGAATCAGCTAATAACTCTACAGATGATTTAAGGTTTCATAATAAAGTTGGTTTACTTAGAAAATAAAATTGCGACAGAAGAAATGCCTTTTAGTTTTTTTTTAATAAAAAGAAATAAAAGTGGATAATTGTTTACTGTAAGAAAAACAATTAATAATGAATTATAAATGAGTTTTTATTTGGGATATTGATGCAAATAAAATATCAATGTAAAACTTTATGATGATATATTTGTTACTTAGAAATTATTCCAGATACGGCTATGTTGAGCAAATCCGTTCTTTTTCACAGATGAAATGTAATTTGAAACCATAACTTAAAACTCTTTTCTTCTGAATTTTTTTCGGCAAGACACTTTTTATACATTATGTGTAGTATGCATATTAATATATTTAAAACTTATTTCGTAATTAAAACTGGTTTTGTAATTAATACTTATTGTACAATTAAAATCAGACAGTGAACAGTTTTGGATGAAAATTTAAGTCCATTAAGTTAATCACCAATTCCCCTACAAAGAACAAAGTATATAAAAAACTGCTATTTTCCATTAAATCTTCAAAATTTTACAAAATGCAATTAATGAAGTCAAGAACTATTCATAATTAAATTTACTTTAGAAATAGTATTTTACATGAACATAATATTATCATTAACTCAAAAAATTAAAGGACATAGAGCACTAATACTGGCCTGATAAAATAATTGAAATAACTAATGATAAAATAATTGAAATTTTAGTGTATCTTAAGCATAAGTGAGCAGTTCTGTTAATTTCTAGAAAGATTACCTTGTGAATTAATTTAAAATATTCGTATCTCACTAAAAGGGCTGATGTCCCATGATATAGCATTTAACGCCGGCCTTAATTTTTTTAAGGTACATAAATAAGACTCAATAAATTTGTACTGAATTATTTTATTTCAGATGCCGTTGAAGGCAATTTTTTATTTTGAGGACTGAATTATAATCATGGTTGAATAATGATTACGTAAACATCCAATTATTTTTCAAATGGAAATCATTCATCGTTTCACTTCCGGCAAGGACATTTTAAGCAAACGAAGTTTTAATTTTTTATCTGCGTTTTATGCTTTATTTTAGAAGAGTAGGAAGGGAAATTGAAACAACTCAATATCATTAAAATAATGTATCATTTTTATTTAAAATTAAAGTTTTGAAAAGATTTATTAATTTTGTTAGTTGGATAAAGTTTTAAGACTCAAAAGCTATGGTTAGCATTGCATAAATCAACTTTCTTTTACCATATTACCATATATGTTTTAATAATGTTTTTATACCTATATTTTTATTATCACTTGAAGAAAAATTGAGAGATTTTATATTAGAGTTTTTTATTTGGAAATGTGTAAAATAATGGGCGTTAGAAAAATAATAGGATCTATTGTTCTTTTAAACCATAAAGCGCTTTTAAAAGATTGAAAGATGCAAATATTTGGACTGACTCTTTGAGGAAAATGTATTTTTTGTTTACAAGAAAAATTATTATTTTTAAAGTATATATATATATATATTATCAATAGAGTCCACAGGCAAAATTCTAAATAGCAGGTGAAATTAAAAAATAACACAATAGACATAATATTTGTGCTTTATTATATTCGAGACTTGAAGAAAAATTACTGTCTTTCTTCGAATTCGAGACTTCGGTAAAATCTAGGCTATTTATGAATATACTTGTCTGAAATTGATCTATAAAAAGTTTATGCATTTACTATCTTTTTGAAGGACGGTTTTGTTAGGATCAAAGACCCCTACAGGGCATGGATGAAAGGCTTACAGGTGCCTTAGGCAACAATGAATACGAACTATGTTCTGCTTGGTATTCTTTAGAAAAGAAACTTACTTCTTTCATTTGTAAACTGTATTTTACTCTTTAAGGATTTTCAAGGATGAGAAGCAAAACAAACCAATGTAAAGAAAAACCATTGCTAAGCATATTTTGAAGTTAATGCAGTAAAGTTTTACTGTATTGTTTCATCATTAGATTATTTTAAAAATGCATTTGAATTTTATGTGCGTTGTGCTCCTTTCAAAAATGAAATAAAAATTTACCTTCAAATAAAACGAGCAATGAGTTCTTTTATAACATTGATTTTTTATTGAAGGATTTTTCCATTGATATATTGTTGCATGGGTGATTTTGATCATGTAAAGGAGAAGGTGCAAAGATGGAAAGCCAGTTTGTTTTAAGGTTGTAAAAAAAACCATCAATAATTATTTACCCTAGAATTAAAAAACAACAACAAAAACAATCCTTATAATGTGGGAAATAAGGGACTGTAATTCAAAAATCAAAAATTATGCACTTAATAAATAAGAAAGAAATTGACAAGTTTTCTGCTTTTTTTGATTTTGGAAAAAAGTCATGGTAATGTAGAAACAATCGTTAATGAAAGTAAGTTAATGTGTAGCCACATAAAGTTGTTGTAATAGTGAACTATAAGCCAAACATATAAATGTTGTTTCCCGTATATCTTACCGTCTTATGCCCCTAATATCTCTAGCATGTTATAGTTTTAATCATATATGGCATCGCATTCTTTCAAAAGAGTTTATGGCTTCTTCCTAATGCGTTTTCTCGACATTTCAAACAGAAACACGTTAAGTTAGTATTTGGTGTGTAAAGTACACGTCTCGGTCAGGTTAGCCTCACGCGGAACTCCCAATGTAAGTGTATATATGTTTTGTCACATTCTGCTGATGGTATGACCTGTATGCAGGTAATCGATGAATAGTATGACGGGTATGTATGTATGCAATCGATATATTGCATGAAACGTATACATACAATCGATGTATGGTATGACAGGTACATACGTAATCAATAAATAGTATGGAAGTATGTATATATATAATATACGCATGATGTGGCAGGTAAGCATGTAATCACTGCATGGTAAGGCAGTTATGTATGTATTTTTTAGCATATTCTATTTATGGTATGACTGGATTGTGTGTGTTTGATGTTGGCATGGTAAATGTGTATGTATTTAGGAAATGTAGGTACGAATGCATACATCCACGTTTAATTGCGTCTATGTACGTATGTAATTAAACTAAATAATTTTATTTTTTAAATTGTTTTAAACAATTGTTGTGACAACAAACAACATGTTTCTGTACGATATTTGTTCGAAAAGATATGCCATTGGGGCCTAATTTTACTATTTGAATATTGTTAAATATTAAACACTAATTTACCTATGGGAAAGAAAATTATTAGAAATCACCTTTAAGACAAACTAATAACAAGATATTTTTTAAAAAAAAACATAGGAATACCTCTGAACACATAAGAATACACACATAGAAATACTTATACATACATAGAATTACACACATAGAAATACTTCTGAATTTTATCTTAATGTACATACCAACATGTTTTTTCCTTACTTTACGTACCTTGTTGTCATAGCTTTTCTTTATGAATGTACTTTTAAATCAATCAAAAGACTTCTTACATAACTATAGTTCTGCTTTATACTAACAAATATATTGCGAATGTCTTAGGTAAAAGTAGTGATAATGAAACTGCGTACTGAGCAATTAATTTATCGTTGAATTTTGCTATGGATATTCGTGGTGGTAAAGTTATTTAAAATCGGCTTCAAGCCTAAGTCCTGGTATAACCCTTTAAGACCGAGCTATCACGATCGTGCGGGTATAAAATAGAATGTTCAAGCTTTTCAAAAATATCGATACCGAAGCAGCTGACTTGTACCATTCATTATTATTTGATAAAAAATGACTGATTTTAAAGAGTTGCTGGCATTGACGCTGATTAAGGCATTTTTCGATAAAACTCTAACATTTAGTCTCATAAACTTAAATCAGCGCCATCTGATAGCCGGTCTTAAAAGGATAACCAGCTTTTGTGTGACATAATCTCTTATTTAACATAACAAAGTAGGTATTATATGTAGCATAAGAACGTAACCAAGCAACTTCTTTCGATATTAAATGCGAAAAAATATTCGAAATAATCATCATATCTTCCAACTATTTCTTTTTATACAGTCCCTTAAAAAACATTCTAAAATGCATTATATTTATGGGCACTTCATAAAAAAATTTCAAACTGCAGATTAATGATTATATCTTTAGTGATGTATAGGAATGCCCTTAAATCATTTTCAAAACGATTCATCCGAATAAAATATGCATGAATAAGGAACCTAACTAACCGACAAAACAGTAATGTCGGTTAAATTTAATTAAAAGTTTAGATCCATATCCCGCAATGGGTTAAATATTTCATTAGCCTATTCAAATTAACTAGTATGTTATAAATTTTGAAAGATAGTTCTTAACTAGAAAATGCTTCTAGTTATTCTTATCCATTATTAACGACGCCCAAAAAGGTGAATTGATTTTAGCGTAAAGGTTCAACATCAAATCGATTAACATCACTACTATGGAGGTAGACTCACCTCTAAAAATTTATAAATAAAATAACTTTGCCCAACTTTCAATTTTCATAATTTCTGCAGAAATAAAAGGTTAATTAAAAATTTAAATTGGTTACGTATTGAAATTCGTCTATTCTTTTTACTATTATTATTCTCTTTTTTTTTATTTATTTATTTGTTTGTTTCAGATTCACATAACAGAAAAATCCAATTATAATGCACATCATAAAAGACAATGAAAACAACAAAAACACACAAAAAAGAAAAACATTACAACGATAATAACCTCCGACAATTAGATTTAAAAACATTAAAAGGCATACAAAATATATCCAGTTCCTCAGACACACTGTTATAAGTTTTATAAAATTTATATAGACAAAAATTTAAAATACAGTTATTCCGATTAGAATTCCAATAAAACAAACTACGATTACGTGTAACTCTAGAAGGCACATTAAATTTTATAGTACTAGTAATGTAAGTAGAATCAATAATATTATTAAGAACTTTATAAAAAAACAAAAGACAATAAACTTGACGTCTAGACTTAAGGGTACAAATCTTAAACATATTACGGAGTACACTAGAAGGCACTTCCCGAGAAGCAGCGTTGAAACTCTTAAAATACAAAAAACGTAAAAAATTATTCTGTACACGTTCAATGACACTATTGCTATTCTCGTAGTAAGGATCCCATATCGGGGTACAATATTCAAGATTAGGGCGAACCAGGCCAAAATACAAAACCTCCAAAGCCTTTCGACTGGTGAAATTGGTAGTTTTGCGTTTAAAGAAACCTAGAATTTTGTAAGCTTTAGTTGTAATAATTTGAATGTGCTCGGAAAAATCAAGTTTACTATTAAACGTCACACCAAGATCCCTAACAAAAAAATTACGCAACAGGGAGGTATTGTTAATATTATAAGAAACAAGGAGAGGCTTAGATTTAAGCGTATAACCTAAAACACTACATTTAGATATATTCAACTTCAACTTATTTCTAATGCACCAATTAAACACATTGTCAATATCGTTTTGTAAGAGATTATCAGAATTACAGAGTATCTTTCTAAATAATTTTAAATCATCAGCAAAAAGAAGAAAGTCACTATGCCCAATAGAGTTACACAGGTCATTGATAAACAATATAAAAAATAAAGGACCCAGATTAGAGCCCTGGGGAACACCAGAGCCATTACCAAAACCAACAGATACAGAATTTCTAATATAAACATACATAGAACGATTCGTAAGATAGGAGAATATCCATTGAACCAGATCGGCCGTAAAACCCATATAGGACAGTTTATTTAAAAAAATGCCAAAATCAAGTGAATCAAAGGCCTTGGAGAAATCGGTGTAAATGACATCAAGTTGACAATTAGACTCAAAAGCGGAAATAATGTTACTAGTTAAACAATACAAATTAGAAAGAGTTGATCTATGGGGAAAAAAGCCATGCTGAGCATCATTGATAAATCCACTAACTTGCGAAAAGATCTTCTTATGGATGACAATCTCAAAAACTTTGGCAAACGGACTTAAAATAGCAATAGGCCTATAATTTTGACAAATTTTAACGTCACCTTTCTTATGAACAGGAATAACCTTTGTATTTTTCCAGAAACTGGGAAATGAGCAAGTTTTTAACGATAAATTAAAATAATAAGTAGAGGATAAATTAAGTAAGAGGATAAATTAAGAGGATAAATTAAGTAAGAGGATAAGCACAGCCCTTAACAATAAATGATGGAACATTGTCCGTAGATAAGGAGGATTTCAAATCTTGAATAGCTGATACAACCTCTGTGTGAGTGATGCAATCAACTTTGATCACGTCCCCAAGATCACTTAGAGAGGTATAACATGGACTATGTTCTGTACTCTGTTTATACAGAGAACCAAAATATCTGGCAAAAGCGTTGGCTATGTCAACATCATTATCAAAATAAGCATCATTAGAGAACACTTCATTAGGCAAAGTCTGACTTTTTTTTAAATATGACCAAAATTTATCAGATTGACGTATCAAGTTATTTTCAGTATTTTTTATATAACTAGAATAATCACAGGCTATACTATTCTTAAGAGATGAACGTAAGGATTTAAAATTTTGAATACATACAGGGTCATGATTACGTAAAGCAAGTTTACGAGCTTTAGCCTTAGTCTTAATAAGTTTTATAGTATCAATAGAATACCACAAAGGGTACTTACTTGAGTGGTACTTTAAAGGTATAGTTTGATCAAAGATCATATTTAATATATTATAAGGGGGCCCTAATTTCGCCCTAATTTTAAAATCATTTTTTGTCTTTGATATTTTGATATACCTTTAAGTGTTTTTTAAGTTAGTTAATTCCGGCTTTTATAAATGTAATGTCTTTTTTTAATTCTTATGTATTTTTTGGTATTTTGATTTAAAAAAAATATGTGTATGCATTTTTTTCTGTTTAGTTGATCTGTATAATAATTGAACTCGTTTGTAATGTGCTTGATAAATAAAACAAAACAAAACAAAACAAAAAACAAAACGAAACGAAATGAAATGAAATATGAAATAAAATAAAGTTAGCGATAGGTACATAAGGCCACTTTCTCTGCTATAAATGTACATTAGTAGAAAAACAACTTTTACAGACATTCAGAACACTATTGTGAGGGTTTGCAGTTACAGTCTGTCTACAATAGGGTAGGCAAAAAAATAAACATAATAATAAATTATTTTGCATCTATAAATTCTCGATTTTCCTCCTGACAGGATTAATGGCGAATGAGAGCGAATAACCATGGGTCTCCAAACCAAAGAGCCTCTATATTAATCCAATGAAAAAAATTAGTTTAATCAAGCGATAATAGTTTAATGTAGCGTACTTTGAGGTCTCTATAATCTCACTTTTTGAAATTGGTGAGAATATTTTTGTTGTAAATTTATTTCGTGAAATATAATTAAAATATTAAAAAAAAATCCAACCATTTTTACAAAAGTGGAATTAACCTGTAAGTTAGCTACATTTGTCATATAAAAAATTTTCAATACAATGTGGCTCAGGCAATATTTTTCCCGTTGAATTAATTTTGAGGCTTAGTTTGGAGACCTGAGGTTATTCCAGCTGACTTACAGGTCTCATTGCCCTTAAAAATGGGACACAAACTTGAATAAAAGTTCATACATGTATAAAAAATGATTTTCTCCATTAAATAATTGCAGGTACAATTACTATAGGGTGCAACTATTATATCTGAGTAAGAACTTAATAAGCTTTTGTTGCAGGATCATTTGTGACATCATTTGGACATCGCAATTGTAATAGAAAATTGACTGAGAGTAGAAAAGTGACGTTACTATTTTTGAGTTAAAATGATAGAGTCGTCCCTTTACTAACTACGCTACCATATTTTATAGCTACAGGGACTGGACAACATTATTGACACACTTTACATTTGACAATTACACAAATATGTAAAATGTTTATTCCAACACAAATAAAAAGTGAATTTAAAGGTCGTAGTAAAAAAATTACTGACTAATTAATAAAAAATTTCTACTATTTTCATCTAATTTCGTTTGCATAATTTAACAACATTTAGTCTCATTTTATTTAAAATGAGCTTGCTGCTTAAGTTTATCCAAGTAAAATAAAATATAAGACAAATAAAGACCATTGCCCTACACAATTCAGATAGAACAAATTAATTTACACGAAAAACGAATTTAAAAAACTTTAAGTTAACTTTTTTACACCGAAACTTAGGCATTAATAACGTTCACAAAGTCATTGTTAATGGGTTAAAATTGAGTAAGTTTTCGTTTACATAAGGTAACAAATGTTTAACAATTTGTGTAATTAGAAATAAAATCAAAATTCAGTATTTTTTTTATATTTAAGATCAGTTAACAATTTGTTTGGCTTGGAACAAAAATTTTACGTATTTGTGTAGTTTGGAGTAAAATCGAATGAAATCTTCAGCTTGTATTTATGTTCCTTTTGAGTTGCAAGCTATTGGTGTATAAATTATATGTTCGAGGATATAAATTAATGTCCATTAATTATATATTCATACTGAATACTAATACATAAAACTTATCAATTCTGTACCTAAGGGAATACGTACCGATTATGTACCTAATGGAATACTTATCAATTCTGTACCTAATAAAATACTTATCAATTCTGTATCTAAGAGAATTGTATTGATGTATTTTCCACCAATAAGCAGAAGATACCGCTCTCCAGGCTAGAAAATAACGGACCACCTTTGTTAACTTAAACGGGGGTACGCCGCTTTTCTAGCACAGAGCACGATACATACTTTTTTGGTTATGAAGAATCTTGCATCGTAATAGTATATCGTTTTATATTTTTAAACAGTGCATAAATATATGATATAAAGAGAATCTGAATTGTCCAATACTGATAATCAACAGTCAAATTTTCTTAAGTTAGCACACAAAATAAATATCAGATATTCACCTATGAATAATGACAATACCGTAATATACAACATAATTCAAACAATTATACAGACAAATATTTAGACAAATTTGATTTTAATAAGAAGAAGTTCAGCGCAATAAATACAATTATATTCAAATGAAAAAACACTGTTTAACTGTAAAATAATAAATATTAAATTTTCTATAAAAAAGTACAAAACAGATATAAATCTAACAAATATGAAAAAAAGTTTAAATTAATGAAATTTGTAAAATGTTGCTAATTCAAAAATACTTTATTCTTATTTTAATTAAAAAATGACTTAAAGTTCGTAAAAAAAATTTTGAAATATATATAGACACATTATATTACAGTCGACAGAGTAATAGAATAAATTATTTGAATAGTTACTTAAGTTATTTTAACTTTTTAATTGTATCTGTAGTACGGAAAAATTTCGAGAATTTTAACATGTATGGAAATAAGAAAATAATTAAATCTAATTTTTTTTAAATTTAACATTTTTCCAAACTTCTCAACAAGAGCATGCTTTGGAGGCAGTTGCGCAACTTCATAATCCCCAAACCAAAACCAAAGTCTCACTTACTATGAGGTGGCGCCACGATGAGCGGGAACATCGCGAAACTCAGATGAAGCAAACGTGTCGCCATCATGATGATCTTACTCTAGGAAGCGAATTGCAGAGAAAGATTTTTGATAAAATCAAAAGTGAGGAAGTGGACTTGGATGGTTTAATAAACGCTGGAGGCTTGAAAGGCATGCTTAGCCTCGCCATCGAGCGTTCGCTATCGGCCAGCTTCTCCAGGCTTGTGACGTTAAATGAACGTTTCAATGTGGGACAGCAAAATGTCTGTTTTCTGTACATTAAGTTTGGCGAGTTGTTTTGTTTTGTTTGGGAGGGTTTAGCCGAAAGTAAAAACTAATATGGGAGTATTTGATTTGATTATGATTTACTGATTGTGATTGGTATAGCGATTAAAAGAGGTCAGATTTTTTTTATGATATGGATTTCGTTGCTTCTGAGTTTCTCTTATTTTGCTCAGCATAATATTTAATTAGAGTTTCTAATGAATCACTTTTATTGATAATTTATGGACACGTTATTAAGAAAGGTTAATTATTTATTTCCAAAAAATATACATTCAAATAAAAACGCATAATAAGGAAGAATTAAACGTGAGTTTTAAAATTAAAAATCTATTTTAACTAGACCTAAAAACCGTACTAACCTTTCAAATGTGAAATTATAAAGTTTTATATTATGATAAAATATTAATCAAGTGGAGTCACACTTACGAATAAAACGTTCTAGAAGCTTTCATTAAATAATCACTAAAGAATTAGCATAATGCAAAAGAATACTTTCATTTAATAATCGGGAAAAATGTAAGATAGATAAGCAAGACCGTCGCGTGGCCGGGGGAGACAGGACGATCGTCCCGGGCGCCGTGAATAATTTGGGGCGCAATCAAAAAGTTGAAAATATAAAGGAAAAATGTAAAATTAAAAAAAAGTCACCAGCAATCCGAAATAGTTAGTACAGCAAAACTTTAAAGTTGTTGTTGGTAGACTAATTCAGTTGTCTGGTCAGGAACCGCCATTAACGTGAATCGAAGGGAGCACTGAAAATTTCGTGTTTAAACCGAATTTCATGTTAACCATTAGGAATTGTTGACATTAAACCAGTGAATAGTTAATAAAAATAACATCTAAAAACTATTTTAATTTTATTATTCAATGCACTAATAATACATGTATACAATTAGCAATTTAATTAATAAAGTTCATTTGGAGTAGTACATACGATATAAAAAATTAGGTTTAAGTTTTTAAAGAAATATTTTCTTTAATTTTTTGTTTCATTTGTTCTTCGAAACTTTGAATTACTAAGAAAACAAAGTCAAATTGTGAATTTTTGTTCGGGTTAAGCGGGATTTCGTCTATAGCATTTTCATGTTAAGAGGTTTTTTAGCATTCGCTCAAAGCTTTATAAGCCGGGGAAATGCTTTCACTTCACCTTAAGCGAAATTTCGTGTTAAGCGAGTTCGCGTTTACGAGGTTTGACTGTATCTGTAAAATGGGAAAAACGATATATTATATACAAATTCACGTTTCGCCCAATTACCCATAATGAGTCCTATTTCTGACATTAAATAGTCAAAACATTCACAGCTGTCTCAATTTAAACTGACAATAAATTTACATAGTTATAATTTCAATGCGTAGTAACCTCCACCGATTTTACATGCATGACAACTGTCAATTTCAGCAGATTCGCGGTCAATTTTAACTAATTTTTGAAGTATAAGTAATTTTGACTCATTCAAAAATGAGAACCAAATGTTTTATTTTTGAGTACATGGTTGGTTTCAGAAATGAATAAGTGCAAGTTTCGCTTTTGAGTAATATTTCCATTCCGGAGCCTTTTTGACTATGCGACATGCTAATATTTCAGTATTTTTTTACTCAGTTTTGAAAAAGTCTTTTTTAGAATGCTTGAGAACCCTATAGTTAAAAATAAGTAGTAAAGGTAGGTCACGAAAATTATTAACAATTTTTTTTAAAGAATTAACTATCGTACATCATTATTTGCAGCATTATAAATAAAGTGTTTCTATCAAAATAAATATATTGACTTTGGTAGTGTTTGTTCATAGTTTTATGGTTAGAAAACATTTTATTTTACTTCAGATCAACGTATTTTCACGCTTCCGTATGCATGGGAGTTGAGGTAAATTGAAGATTGAAAAACTCATGAGTCCAAAATAAAATAGGATGTGTAACACTACACATCCTATAGGAATAGAATGTGTAATTTAAATAACTTCAAAACCTAAAAATATCTACTGCAGCTTCACCTTGCACATGGGCAGTTTTCCCGAAATGACAGGTACTGTACCAAATAAGTCCGTAGATTTTTTAGTTCGAGCTGTAGAGTGGCTTCATACCAACAGAAAGACGGACCAATGCTCGAAATCCACTTTTTTAAAATCATTACCCTCCAAAACGTGTTTAAAACACAAAACTTCTATTTCGGATTTCCAACCACATCGCAATACTACCATTGCATTACATTTATCTTAGGTCATTGAAAGTAAAAAGGCGTATGCATGTGTAGAAAGTTCGGAGTCTGCATGAATATCTCTTGCCCGGGGCTCCTGGTAACCACGCGACGGCCCTGTAGATAATTGCATATCTACCTGTAAAAATTTATGAGAATAGAATAACTTAGCAACATACATTGGTATCATTAAGATAATTTTTCCCCATGCACCACTAATAAAGTTTAGTTTAGTTTGAATTATCGTCGCACTAGAGCTACACGAAGGCTATTGACGACGGACGTCGTATTTTAGAACCACAGTTAAGTGACGAGCCGAAACCTGAGTAGGTACCCAACGCAGCCGTTAAGGGCGACATCGTACACAGCGTTAGGACTTAGAAGGATATTTAACGTGCACTCCCTCCACACGGGGTATTATTCGTCGTACATTTTTGACTGAACGGGCCATTTATAGGTCGGCAGTTATTTTTTCGGCAGTTTTAGCCCGGACCTGATCCTGGGACCTTCCTCATGCTAGGCGAATGCCTAACCGACTGAGCTCACAGGTTGGCAGCAATGATCTTTATCTCTCCCCATGTTTTGTTTAGTTCTTTGACTTCATTGTTAATTGTCAGCCATCATTTTGTTTCGGGCTTTCCTCTT
The DNA here is from genome assembly GCA_019343175.1 of Oedothorax gibbosus. Classification (NCBI taxonomy): domain Eukaryota; kingdom Metazoa; phylum Arthropoda; class Arachnida; order Araneae; family Linyphiidae; genus Oedothorax; species Oedothorax gibbosus. The sequence goes on along the minus strand of CM033282.1, from coordinate 8,406,576 downwards.
TTACTCTTACCTTGAGGAATCCACTCCAAAGCTTCCTTACTTTGAATTTTTTAGTCTTGCGTAAAACTTGCACAATCCATTGCCATTTTCGTTTTCTTACTTCATATTCTAGCTTCATATTCTAATAACTTCCACACTACGTTTATAACGTAAAAAGTGGAAGGTATTATAATCATTCAGTCCGTCTGTCTGTCACCCACTTTCACAGAACGAACCGCAAATCGCACAAACAAGTGGGATACGTCATTTTGAAGCAAAAATCAGACTAGATTACATTCCAAATTTCATTAAAAAATTTCAATTAGAAGTTTATTTAAAATTTAAACAACTAAAAATTTAATATACATTGAAATAACATGCAAATTCCATTTGTATTCAATATTTTCAATGTTGCCATTTCGTTAAACGTACGAGAAACTTTATTTAAAATAAAAACTTTTGTAAGAATATTTATGTGATATAATTTAGTTTGGATTGTTGTAATATCACAATAGAGTTTTTTGATGGTCCATTATATATCTATGAAGAAAGATGCATAGAGAATTCTAACTTTGCATAAAAATATGCAAAGTTTCGCTTTTATTTTTAAAGCATCAATTGTACAAATATATATTTTTTGAACTGTAAATTAATTTAACAAACGATAAATAACTGAATTTTTGAAAGAAATGTTGGGAAATTGTGGCGACACAAAGATATTTATTAAAAAAAGATTACATCATTATTCTTCGAACTACAAACAAATTTAGCAAACGATAAAGTCTAATTATTAAATCTGAGAAAGAAGATTAATGAAAATAGTTAATTTTGGTGTTTAAAAGTTTGAATTTCAACTAGCTAAAGGCCCTGTTTGGCGAATTTCTTTCTGAGGTGTATAAATTGTTTGTTTTCTTTTGAGCACAAATGTTGTGTGGAAGCGGTTTAAGTGACAGATTCTGCAACAAACCTACTTGTTTGATTACATTTTTTAGCCTACTTTTCTTTTTTTAATTCGAAAGAAGCCTACTTTTCTTTTTTTAATTCGAAAAAAAATGAAAAAATAGGTATTGACATGCGGTCGATGTCCGTCAGTCAGTCTGTCTGTCTTTCTGTCTGTCCGTACCCCCCTTCCAAAATCGGTTCTATCTATCGGATCATAAAAATTCTTTTTTTTTGTTAGCAAGCTATGACCTCAGAGACCCTACTTTCATATTTTTGTCCACCTGTCTGTACGTCCGGACGGACATAAATCTACTATCTGTCGGCGAATTTCCCATTGAATTAGCATTGAAATTCAATTTTGAGTCATTTAAATCACTGTTGCCAAATCAACAATGACATGAGAAACTTATATTTGAAGCAAAATAATTTTTTCAGGAAATATTTTGGAATGACGTCATAAAATGTAGCACAATGTGATTCTTTGATTGTTCATTAATTGTTTACCAAGAAAACGGCAAGGCATATTTTTTTGCATACAATGAGAATATTTCTTATGATGTCCCCCTCTCCATAGTGCGATTTCATTGGTTGTTTTGTTTTCTTTGACAAAATGTTGAAACAAGCTCATTGATTTTTTATAACGTCACGTGCTCCGAGCTGCGATTTCATTGGTTGTTTTATTTTCTTTGACAAAGTGTTGAAACAAGCCCATTCTACTTAGTTTTAATTTACTTTTATTTTTTTAATGTAGTTTCATTATTTTTTTTATTAATAAATATTTAATTATTTTTCAAACTACAAATAAATAGAGCGGACGATAAATAATATTAAGTTAATTTGTAAAAGAATATTAAGGAAAATAGTTGATTTTTTGGCTTTTTGAAGTTTAAATTATAGCTGGATGCTGTGTTTAGCGATTTTTTTTTTATCTAATGTAGAAACGATTGCTGATGATATTTACTGTTAGGAACCTAGTTGTTTCCCTATTAGAATTTCGGTAAGTATTTAAGTAACAGGAAAGTAGGCTATTTTAGTTCTTTAAGAACTTCTTGTTTTTAATCTTTCAGCATTTGTTACTTTGTGAAACCACCTTAACTTAAGAATTTTTGGGAGGAATTTGTTTATAAAGATTTTTGTAGTTCATGTTCGTTTTGATTTCATACCATATTTCGGCTCCATATAATAGTATGGATTTTACGTTTGTGTTAATTTTTTTTATTTAGTTGAAAGGGAGACATTTTTATTTTTTCAGAATTTATCAAGGATAGTAAAGCTTACTCCGGCTTATTTAAAAATATTTTTAAGAGATTATATCCTTGTTAGTTTTTCCTTCGTTACTCACTATTAGTCATTTTACTTCCTTCTAATATCTTGTTGTCCAAATGAATGTTATTTATTTTGGGTTAATTTTCATAATTTTTGTGTTTGGTTAACATTAAACCCTATTTTCTTTGCCCTCTGATAAAGAATATTTGTGTTTTTTTTGCATATCTTGGAAGGTAGGTTGGTTGGAACATGTATTTTCCGGTTTGTGTGCTTGATCAGAGACCCGCTTATAAACCTTCGTCAAGTAAGATAGACACAGACAGAATTTTTACTGACACGGATAAAAAAGTACACCCAGGATGAAGACGGTAATCGAACCCGCACTTGGTACAGTGTGCAGACTGTTAGCGTAATGGGCTGCGATCAACCCACTAGGCCACCCGGGCCTCTATCTTGGAGGGTACTTGACATCGAAGTTTGTCTGCAAAGCAGAGGTTAGTCAGATGTTCTTTTTGTTTCCACCTAAAACCTTTTTTATTTGGTAATTTGTTCATTATGTAGTCAATAACAGTACAAAAAATACTGCTGTGCTATTAATTATAAAACGCCTGAATTTGATTCACATTTCTTGATTTATTCCAAAAATTTTATTTCTGTTTTGAAAAATATTGTTGTAAAGTAATATATAATAAAGAAACTATTATATCTTTGATCCACAAGATTTTTAAAAATATCAAAAACATCTATATTTTATCTACAATTTTTGGTACGTACTTAGACAAATTTTTCTGTCGATTCAAATATCTGTAATTAGATTTAGTAAAATATAAGCTTTTATTGTAGGTATTGAATACTTTAGTATCCAATCCGTTACTGAAGTCTCAACTCCATTACCAGTGGTTTTTTTAAAATTTTAATTTAAGAAATAAAAGGAATTAAACAGGACCACAGGACCACAGAATATTTGATACATATTTTTCTTAAACCCCACATTCGTTTTGTAACAAATTATTGAAAAGCAACATACATCTAAATAATTTAACTTTATCTTTGAAATGAATTTAATTAAAATTTAAGTCAATTAAAATATATAAAGCTATCCTTGACCTTTACCTGATGCTCAAAACAGTATTAAATTAAGTACCCGAGTAACAGGACCGTTACGAAAGCAGGATAAAAGGGCAACCAAAGGATAATGATTTCTTTTGTGGCCCCGCACAATTGGCATCCGATTTCAAACTTAATGGTTGATTGCTCGTGTAAAGTTTAAACTTTCACCCTCATTCATACGGTTCCAAAAATTCACTGCAGTTGCCTTCAAAACGTTGTATTTGACCGATAAATGGTTTTGAGAAAAATGGGTTCGTAAGTAAGAAACTAATTGAAAATTTATGTTGTATGGAACAATGAAAAAAATTCTAGTTTACGTTTTTCTCTACAGATGGCTACTAAAGCTTGCTTATTTAAAAGAACCAGTTTTAATGATGCCGAATTTAATGCAAAATCATATATACTTATTTTCAAAAACTTGTAATCAAAACTCATTTTAACAAAAACGCCCCATACCTTTTTGCCAAAATAACACGAAGAGTTACCTAACGAAATTAATTGATGTAAGTAGGAAGTGAGGTTCAGACTTCTAGCTACGAACTCGATTTACTTAGATAATATTTCTCATTAGTTCAAAAAGGGTTTTCCAATAACATTTATTATACAGACCTCTTCCGCATAGGATTCACATTGCACTGAGCAACAGGTGAATCTGCTTCATGAAGCCCTGATATTTCAGTATCTAGTTTCTAATGAAATATTTTGGTGAATAATAAGGATTTAGATCATTATAGTTGAAGGTTGAAAGGCAAAGCGTCGTTACACAACTGTTCCGAGAAAAACGTATTGCTTTGCTTCCCAGAAATACGCCTTTATATAAGCTATTCTTCAAATTGAAGGACAATGAAATGAGAACATACGTAAGTTAATTAAATGTTTTAAAAATTTAATAAGTATGTGAATAATTAACTTAAAAATAATTTATCGAGATATTTCCTTATAGGGCAAAAATTAGATAATAAAACTACGATAATTACTTAATTTTGTATCGATTAACCTAACGCAAAAATGAGTCTTTTAATTAAAAATTGACTTTGTAAATTTAAAACTAAGTAATTTAACCGGTTGTGTGGGATATTTTTGTCTTTACATATATCAAAGATTTTACAGGCATTAAAATTTTTTTAAAAACTTTCTTGAGGTAAACTTAATTTCAGGAAGTTTCTTCTCTCATTTTTCTAAAAAAAATATAAAAAATTGAAAAAAGCCGTAAACTTGCCAATTGATTTCTTTTTTTAATTTATAAATTGCCCAGTTTTTGACCTCTTGATTTTGTTCCCTTTAGTCCCATTGTTCTAACATTATAAAGAACTTATTTTAAAATCCAAGTAAAAATAGCTACCCATTATATTTTACAATCGAAAAACAAACTGGGCATCCATATTGTGTATATTTTCAATTTTTCGTTAAAAAATATAAACAGTTGTTCCTGTTTGTATAATAATATCATCCTGCTATGGTTCTAGGAACTGAACTTCAATTACTAACTCCTATGTTTTAGACGCTGAGTTTGGGAAAATAGTGAAAAAATTCCGTCAATTTGTCATTGATTACAATAAAAAACAACCACTTATCTAAATTATAATGCTTTAACTTAATAATTTAACACCTGATTCTGATACATTTTTTGATAAATTCTCATTCTTTAAATTCATTATTACTTCAAATCATAATTAGTCTTGTGTATTTTTGTGTTAGTCTCATATTTATTTTGGTGTTCCATGTGGACTTTTCAGAAATCATCATTTATTTGTTAATGTTCGTATAAAATCAAATGACATTGAAAATTTTTATATATATATATCAATTTTATAAATTATAAAACAGGTAATCCCAATGATCTAGATATTTTTAATGTGTCTGATATTTTTAAAGTTCCAACTCTTAAATCCCGACGGGATTTTTTCTGAGTTTTGTTCTTTTATAAAGTTTTAAATAAGGAAATAGATTGTGTTGATATTCTGATAAGAGTAAGTTGATTAAATATTTGATACGTTTTCAAACATGTGTTCAAATTTAACTGGTTATATGACATTTTTATTGACGTATTAGTGTACTTGCAATTATATTTTGTCTGTGTTTTTTGCACCACTGTAATTGGATTATTTTATCTGTAGTGTGTGTATTTTTTAAATAACAAAAATTTAAATATTTTCATTAATAATAATAATAATAATTAATCAGCCTATTATACTTGGGTTCCAAAGTTTAAATTTTTCATTCTTTAAATTTTCAAAAAAGTCGGTGGGGCTGGGAGTCCCAGTTGGTTAAGGCGTTCGCCTTGCATACGGAATGTCCCACGTTTGAGTCCGGGCATCGCCAAAATAACTGCCAATAACTAAAAGAGTGTTTTTATGTAGCTTTATAAATGAATGTACAAGGTTCCCCGAAAATTGACTTAAAAAAAGATTATTTGCAAATTTTCTTACGAAAGTGCGCTTAAAATTGAAAACCACGTTTAACTAAATATAAGAGTTTTCTCTTTTGTTTGAAGTCTGTTAACACTCCGACTATATCGGTTCCCATAGATTTAAAAAAATAAAAAAGAACAATGTCTACTGATCCAAACAAATCCTTATTCTGTTGAAAAAAAACCCAGTAAAGATTAGTTTTGCTTCAATTTTTAGTGGAATCATAAGAAACCTCAATGCAGAAATAAAGGAAATGAAGATGGTTTTATTTTAATCCTACTTGTGGTAAATTTATTTTTATTCAGCTGAACTTTAAGTATTAGTTCGTCGGAGGGAGTGTAAAACAACTTTACTTTTATGAGGTAAACTTGTTACTTAATGGGAAATCAGCACAGGACGGAAAATCATTATTGTAATGAATAGATGATACCGAGGTCTAGAAAGAAAAGTCCTCATTATCTCAAACGGTTCAACCGGTTGTGGCTGCGTCAAAGCTCCTCTTGGAGGCTATAAATGAGAGTCTGAAACGTTCAAACTAAATCAATCTCAACCGTTTTAAAAGCGTTGAAAGATATTTCTTTTGGTGCCGCGTTTTTACCTCTGTTCTCGCTCAGTTTTCTAAAAGTTGAAGACTTTGGAGTAAAGGTAAGTAACGTAGTTAGTGGTATAGTGTTATGATTAAGTAATAATAAGTATTGAAGTGAATTTATTTATCTTTTTTTTACAATTTAAATTTAATTTTGTGAAAAATTTTAAGGGACAAATTTATTAGGCATTAAGTGAGATTTTTTTGACATTTAAAAAAAAATATGAATAGTTCTTAGTTTTGACAAAACATGCTCATGTATTTCTATTTTTCATTAAATCTCTTTCTATTAATTCAAATATATCTTGTTGTATAATTACTTAAAATATTTGAATAGGGTTTAACTCCTCCTATGAGTAAGAAATGCAATAAAATGCAATTGTCATGTATTGAAAACATATCATTTGTAAATTTTGCTACATTTATGTTTTAGTATCAAAATTAAAAAAATATTCATTTTTAATCTATTTAATCAAGACTAGGCAGAAGTCGATTATTCTTTCTGAGCAAGCTTATCAACTAGAAACTTTTTTATTGCTTAAACACAAGTTCTTTCCCAAGTTCTTTTTTTTCTTTTCCCAAAATTTACAATAGTATGCCTAAAGCTTTAACAAATTATTGATTTATAAGATAATGATATTTTTTTCATAAAATTATAATTACAATTTGATTTATAAAGTATATTTAATTTCGTAAAAATCGTTATAATTAATTCCTTATTCGTAAAATGTTTTCGATAAATTTCTATCTCCTTTATGTGCCCACAATATAAAAATAGACTATTAAAATAAAATCTAGGAAGAGATAATTGCGATCTTACTTAATATACCTTTGATTAAAATATTTAAAAAAATAAATATTTAATGTCCGTTTGAAGAACGAGTTAATATTTTAATTTGATAGATAATTTATTAATTATATTGAAAAAGTGATTTAATACTTTTCTCGAGTAGCAATAGTCAACCATTTTAGTTCAATCGTTAAATTTTTTATTTACAATTGAATTTTTTTGTATATCTTTGCTTATACTTTACTTAAAAAATATCTCAAATAGGTTTTCATAAATTATTCAAAAATGACAAATATAGTGTTTGCATCATGCAGTTTGAATGGAAAAGACAATAAACTATTACAAAATAAAATCTAAAGTGGTAGAAAAAGTATTTGGGATGAAAATTAAAGAATATATTCATAAAAAAGTTGTCAACGATTACTAAAATTGGGAAAAGAACTTGTGTTTAAGCAATAAAAAAGTTTTCTAGTTGATAAGCTTGCTCAGAAAGAATAATCGACTTCTGCCTAGTCTTGATTAAATAGATTAAAAATGAATATTTTTTTAATGTTTTCCGTTGCAAAACGAGATCCAACATTTGATTTGGAATTTCCTCTAAGAGTATTATTTTTTTGCCGTAATATGTATTTGACAGTTTTTTTTATTGCACTTAGTTTTATTGCAAATAGTTTGTAAGGTACAATACAAATATATGTACCCAAAACGTTGTTGTCTAATTTAAATGGATATGTTAGAATTATTTTGCAAATAAGACATAATATTTTATATATTATGATACTCTCTTATAAAATATAATAGCTTTCTGATTAATACTTTTAGGTCGGAACAATTTCAACCAAGTGTGCTCTAATTTTCCTTATTTATTGAAAAATGAAAAATCAACTTTATTATGTTTCAAATAATTTTTTTTTTCATTGAAAGTTTTAATTATAAAATATTTCGAATTTATATACAATTAGAAAAAAAATTAAATTTAGCTTCACCGAAAACTTCACTAGAAGTAACGTCGGACTTCCTCTAAGTCTTAAAAGTAATATTATTCTACTTTTTTTTAAACTTATATTCATAATCTATTTTTAACTAGTAATAATACCAATTTTTCACACAAATTAAAAAAAATAACAAATCGATCCAAGTATGCTTACCATTTAAACTGCTATAGGGCTATAGGGTAATAAACCTATGTTATTGTTCTCGTCTATTATAATGTATTACAAACCGTTAATTATATTACCTTACAATTACAAAATCTAAAATACGCTATACAAAACACACTCTTAACACAAAATCTTCCTCAACATGGACTTACGGCCATCCTAATTTCCTCATAAATAACACTTGAACCATAATTGTATGATAATTTATTTTCAAGTCAAAATCTCAATATTATGTGGTAAAAACACTATTTTGCGCATTTGAAAGTGAAAAGAAAACGAAGTTATAAAACCCCAATATGCAGCATTAGTGCTTTGAATAGACATCATAGATAGAATTGGCTTGTGTTAGGTGGCACAATTAATTCCAGCTTTTATGGGGTTGTTTCACGGAGGATGTGGCAATAGCTCCGCGGTCTTGTTTTCCTGTCTCTCGAATTTTTTTTGTTTCGGTTGGTTGGTAGAGATGATCAGGTTTGTGTGCTGACCAAGCACACTAACCTGAATATAGGTTTACCAACCAACCATTCGAGAGACAGGAAAACAAGACCACGGAGCTATAGCCAGATCCTCCGTGAAACTACCCCATTCTTTCCTTTCTTGCTATCGGTGCTCCGATCGGTGCACTTCCCACGTGACATTGATTCACCGATCGAGACTCGTGGAAGAATTTATTTTTATTGAGCATTTCTGTTGCCACTAAAGAATTGAAACATGCCTATAGCAACATAATAAAATTAACATTTTTTATTTTAATTATTTTTGAAAGTATTTAATGCAATTCCTTTAGCGCTAATTGTAACATGAAAAAAAGATAGGATTAGAGTGAAAGTGGTGTAGTTTTTTTCCAGAGAATCCATATTTTCTTTAAAAATATAGAAATATAGAACTCTGAAACTCTCTGATTCTCTCTTCCCTATACTGACTCAAAACATTTGCAATTAGTCCATAGGCATTTTTATCAAAATTATGTAATTTGATTCTCTAACATGACATTTCAAAGCGCAAGGGGTTTCAAAATTCAGGATTCAAGAACAAAGCAGGGTTTCGAAAACTCTTTATAGCAATTAAGAATATTTTCATTGCCTGAAAGAATTACAAAATTAATTTTTACATCTCAGTCTTTCCAAGTTTTAAATTTATAAAGGATGTTTATTTCTCAATATAAGTTACATTTTTATTAAAATTCTGAGGATACTGGTTAATTGGTCCAATTTCAACTATTTACAAAAGGATGTAGAGGGTTTGAAATTTTTCGAAAACCCTTTTTTGTATTTAAATACATTATTTTGAATGCTTTATTAATTTGTATCTTTATAACTTTAAGTGTAACAGCTATAATTTTGAACTTGCAAACAAAAATAAAAAAAAGTTCATTTCGAATTTCAATTAAAAATTTATTGCATCATATGCCGTTTTATATATTGAAGAATTTCGAAATAAATTTAAGATAATCGTATTGAAAATGAATAAATTAATCATAAAAAAGTTTATCTTCATTTATGTTCGTATTAACACTGTTTTAGTTTTCACACTCCGTTTGTAACGTAAAAAGCGGAAGCTTTTATAAAGGCTATGCCCGCCGGTCCCACCGTCCGTCCGTCTATCTGTCTTTCCATCACCCACTTTCACAAAACGAAACACACTTGTCAAAAACAAGTGAGATACGTCATATTGAAGCAAAGAAATCAGGCAAGGCTATATCCCAACTTTCGATAATAAATTTCTATGGGTGCCCGTTAAGTGTTGGCCTCGTCACTTGACCAGGATTATAACGTAAGTGGCCTGCGTGTAACTCTACAATCCCTGGACAAATTATTAGCCGCACTGTATTTTTTTAGTAATGATGAAAACGTACCAAAGAATGCCATATCATTAAAAAAGATGTCGATATATGTATTAAGTATAGCAGATAGTATTTTATATTCAATAGAAACACAAATATCCTTCTAAAGGTATTTTGTTCATCATTGATTGATACATGAAATCTTGCAGTGCATCTAATAATTTGTCCAGGGACTGTAGTTCATGTTCATTCAACTAAGTGCAACCAAACCTTTAGCTGTAAAATCAATGGGTAACGAATCACAAAATGAGAGAAGAGCTCTCTCTCTCTCTCTCTCAATGTCTCTCTTATTTGCAAATGAGATCGAATATGACCGCGGGTCTCCAAAGCAAAAAGCCTCTGTGTTAATCCAATGAAATTCTAGGGGTGTGTAACACTACACGACTTTCAATTACCGTTTGATAAATCAATCCACACATTTAAAGGTAATTATATACATTATAAGGAAATTTCAATTCAAAAAGCATTCGATGGCAGCTGCTTCTTGCGCATGTGCAATTATTTCGAAAACCTTAAAATGACGTTCGACAGGTACTAGGAACTCGTGTACCAAATTTAAAGTCCATGGCTCTTTTAGTTCAATATGTAAAGCGGTTTCAGACAGACAGATTTTCGATAACCACTTTTTCGAAATAATTACCTTCCAAAGTCTGTAGAAAACACAAAATCTCCATTTGGGATTTTCGACCCCATCGCAACAATTTCATTACCTTATATTAGATAATTCAAAGTAAAAATAAATTCCTAAGCCACATTTCTCAGGCTTTATTGATTATTTTTACAAACGGATTTTCATATGATAAATGTAGATGACTTACAGGTCTCTATAATCCTATTTTTTAAAATTGATTCGAATATTTTGCTATAAAATTTTTATTGAAATTTAAAAAGTATACAAACTAATTTCAAAAAGTGGGATTATAGAAATCTGTAAGTCAGCTACATTTATCATATAAAAAAACCCGTTAATAAAAATATTTAATTCAGCCGGCGAAATGTTGCTTATGAATTTTGTTTCCAATTGGATTAACACATAAGGACTTTAGTTTGGAGACCCGTGGCCATTCCGTCTCATTTGCCCTTAATGTCGGGTTTCGTGTTAGTTAAGAAACGTTTTGTTTTTCTTATTCAAAAACTATTCTACCCAAAAAATGCCATTTTAAGAATAATTAAGTGGATTAATTTGCTGGGTTTTCTTTTATTAACCCTTTTCAATCCCAAATTTTAATTTTTATTCTAAAAATCTCAAATTTGTGAAACAGACATATTATGCATCAGGAATAAAATGGCGAAAAGCAGGGGGAAAAATCATAATTTTGTAATAATTTAAGGAAAACTGTTTTGGAATCATAAATTTTGAATGAATTATAACAATATTTTTTTCGAAACTTTATTTGTTAAAAATAGTTAAAATTAATTTTTTAAACATTTAAAAGTGCCAGAATGAAGAATTTAGGGTCAATTCATTAATAAAATTATTCCAGAGCGAATGTTATTTGAACCATGTTTTTCCTATTTTTATTTAACTACAACAAACATTATTTAATTCTTCAAAATACTCGATTCTTCCATCAAAATATGCAAAAAGAAAATATAACTTTATATAAAAATGTATGGAGTTCGATGATTCCGAATAGAATCATTGGGAGTGAAATGGTTAATCTATAAACTGTAATGTGTAACTCGTCATTAAAAATATTCACAATTTGTTGAAAAGACAACGGAAAAAATTCGGAAATGAATTGAACGATGGGAAAATATCAAAATTTTTACACTCAAAATGATTTCACTTCAGTTTACCATTCAAAAATTCAATGCTCAAACAGTACGATACATTTCAGGGAACACAAGTTAAAAATTTCGAAGACTAATAACCATTAGTATTTCTTTAATGTTCCTTACAGCTACGAACTAATAAAGACACAAGAGATGGGCCTGACGTCACTCGAGAATTGCGTAAAACCAGTATTTTGTTCCCCCTCTTTTCTCGTTAGTGTTTTGGTGTTGTTTCAACATATGTGAATTAAATTCACGTGGCCGCATGCTTCGTTGATCACGTTGCCGCATGACTTTGTCCACTTTTTTTTTGTTCTATCTTTGCTGGTCCGTGTTTTTTTGTTGTTTCAAAAAATGTGCTTTAATTTCACGTGGCTGCATGGGTTTTTCCACTTTTTTGTGTTCTCTTATTTCTCGTCAGTGTTTTTTTTTGTTGTTTCAAAAAATGTGAATTAATTTCACGTGGCCGCGTGATTCGTTGATCACGTTGCCGCATGACTTTGTCGACCAGTGTCCGACGAAATCACATTTTTGATCTAGCTCTGTGCTATCCCAGGATTATAAATGGGATACCAATATCTTACAAACAATTTTGGGAATCGTTACTTTCAAATGGGACACGTGTAAATTAAAGTCACGCGTGTTTTGATACTAAATGGAGTGTGCGTAAATTGTAGTGGGACAGTTTATTGAACAATAATAATATTGGAATAATAATTTGCATTTTCTAAAAATTTCTTACATATTCAACTTTAATTTATATTATAAAGAAATACCATTTTACCCTAATGATAGGGTTTTTTGACTTATGTTTTAAGTTGTTTATTGATTTTAATTTATGATTTGTTACTATGTTTATACTATTATTAAGTTTCCTTAATTTCTATAATAGAATTTTTATTTAAATTCCAGAACGTAGCCCGTAAAGGTGAAAAGAATTACATAATAAACTTAATATTTTTATAAATTCTTAATAATTTAATTTTTAAATATTACCTAAATTTATTAAAAAGTAAGCAAAACTTCAACCCCTTATGATATGTGTATTTACTGTCTTTCTGATTAATTTTTCGGCTTTAAATATTTTTTTTTCTTTATATTTTTTTATAACCCCATTTAACCTTCTACGTCGTTATCCACAAAGATGTATAATGTATGCAAAAAATCATCCAATGTATGCTTAAATGCAAAAGAACTCAGTATTACAGGGATACATTATAAGAATATTCAGCAGTTATAATGTTTGAGACTAATAATTGAAATTAACCATTAATTTTCATAGCCTATAAAAAATCCACTTTACAGTTGAAAGGTGTAACATGCGTTATTATTCTACAGTCTCAAATAAAATAAGTATCATCAACAATTCCAAATTTACAAAAAAAATCAAGTTTTCTATCTAACTTCAAAATCTGTTTCAATAAAACTATTATTTGGAAAGACAAATCCAGTAAATTTGATCAACATTATTTTTTTTACTAATTTCATTTTAAAACAGATTAGTAGTTAATTCGTATTACTGTTTTGCGATTCAAGTTCTTGCCTAAAGCAAAACCGAGATATAAACACTGAGATACGAGCAAATTTTTAAATTTATATATTTAACAGACAAACAAGGCTTTTTTACTTAAATTTAATGAATGCATCATACTTTTTAACAATTAAAATGTGTTAATTAAATTTAGGTTACTTTCTACAGGCATCGGTTCCATCAAAAAAGTACAAAGATAAATATGTTTAAAGTTTTATTCAAAATTGATAAAGCGTTCGAATTTTATCGATGTGCAAATATACTCTTTAATTTTGATTGCTTTTGTAAATAATGTTTCAAGGATTAACGGTTTTTTATCTTCATTAGGGAAAGCTAAAATTATCTTTTTTAATTAATGTACACTATTAAAATATCTGTTTAAAGCTTTGATGTAAAGAAGAAATAAATATATTCATCTGAAAAACGCTGATCATTACAATAATAATTACTCAACAAAAATAATTTAGTTAGGATATGTCATAGTTAAACCCTGTAATAACAACATTCAAGAGAGACCACGATAATGTGGACGTTACAAATAATTGACGCTAGAAGTTTAAACAACATGAAATTCGGTAGCTATAAATATAATAAAAGTTTTATTTAAAATTGATAACGCGTTCAAATTGTTTTGATGTGCAAATATACCCTTTAATTTTTATTGCTTTTATAATTAATGTTTCAAAGATTAGAGAATTTTGTCTTAAAAGAGGGAAAGCTAAAATTGAAGGAACAATACTTTTATGACTGTATATGACTTTTAAGATTTATCATTATAAAACATCGTGCTTATCTGTAATTATATCTTAAATGGGAGAATAAATTTTGCGCGAACCTGTTGCTGCTAAACTCTCGGCAAAACAAGAGCTTTCGAAATTGCGAAAAGGAATGGCCGCGACTGACGGCGAACGTCCAAAGAATCTCGCTAGTAAAGAGTTGCTTGCTAGAGGATTGCGCGAATCGTTTGTCGTAGACACTCTTCGTGTCTACATTCTCGAATTATCTTAAATTATAGCTAGTTTTATTTTTAAACACTTAGATATTACCTTTATTGATATATTATTTTGTAAACTTGGCATTGCGATTTTTTTAAATACATTTGAAAAACATTTAAATCTTTTAAGTTTTTACGCTCACTAATCAATAAGTTTATTCATTTGCCTTGATTTTTAAAATATAAACGATAACTTTTCAGAACCATAAATCTGATTTTGTCCTGCAAGTATTTGATTTATAACTGTTCTACATTCACTGTTTTGCAATAATATATAAGATCAAACTGTTAAAAAAATTTATTGATGATATAATCTTCAAGTATTTTTATAAAAAATACTTTGACAATTTGTTTTCCACAACTATCATGGTATTGAATAAATGGTTATAGTTTTTTACACTAAATAAATAATTGTTTGTCATCAATATAATTCTACTAAGGTTTAAATTTAAATAACAACAAACATAAAAAGCAACTTTTTATTTACCTGAAATTGATTTGGCAAGTTTTTTAAAATCCCTCACAGAAAAAATATCATAAAGTAAATTTGCAAATTTTTAATTACTTTTACATAAAAAGTTATTCATGTAAACTATACCACTTCTAATTTTAGGAAACTGTATAATCCAAAGCATATCAAACTCTTCTATGTTTATATATTTACGTTGACCTAATCCTCTTAGCTGTCCCTCAATTTTAAATCCAATGTCAAAACTATTGTGAAATCGGTTTTCCTTAATCATCTTATTTTTTATCCATACACTAATAATTGACAATGCTTTTGAGATAAAATATGATTAAATGCGATCAATGCATTTGAGATAACATCTGATCTAAATAAAGCATATTCTAAGTTATGTATATGAAATAAAATATTAAGTAAATCTCAAAGAAAATCCCCACACATAAAAAAACGTTTGCACAGAAAACAACCCAGATTAATATGTTTACTTTGAACCGCTATGCAGGCAAACCAACGAATCTGAATTAAATTCAATATTCGATTTTTAAACAAGGATATTTGTTATTCAAACGAAATTGTTGTTGTGCTATTTTAACATAAGTAGCAAACTATAGGACAGGAAATTTTTATATTAGTGTTGCCAAATCGGTGTGTTCAATTCTAAAAATGTATAACTATAAAACTAAGTATTTTACATATACAGTTTGTTAGGCGTGTCCTCTGTGTCGATTAATATTTAAAAACGATAATTAAATATATAATAAACAATAAGTAAAATTTCTTCTATTTGTTTCTCATTTGCATTACTTAATAAATGCTTTCAGTTCTTTATAATTTATTTTCTTTCAAATCTATAGTTGTCTAAGGCGTAAATTATGTGTTATTTTTAAAATTTTGCAATTACTGATAGTTTCGTATTTTCAAAATAGTTTTTATATACACTCAATAATCGATCTTATAATCGAACTGTCCGCCAAAATGTGTATAAATATACGTAATAAGTATAAAATTTTATAAAATCCCCAATGCAGTATTTTTTTATAAATGTTAATAGTTTATAGTTTTAATGTTAATAGTTTTTTTTATAAATGTTAACCCTTTCAGTCTCAGTGATGCCATTTGGCATCATCATGTTTCTGATCATAATTACAAAAATAATAGGGCTGACATTTATTGGGATTAATGAAAAATATTTTCTAATAGAAAAAAGTTTAAAGAATCAAATGATGTGCTTTTTGATATCATAAATGACTATAGACGATCGAAAAAAAATCTAAAATGATGATGCCAAATTGTCATTAGGACTGAAAGGGTTAACAGTTAAATGTATTCCATCTTTACATGTAGTGTAGGAGCTATGGCTTTTTTTTTGTATCTGTCTTTAAAAATTTGTATTTGTGATTAATTTGTAGTTTGTAAAAAGTGTCAACTCATAAAATGTGTCAATATGTAACAGTGTATTTGCTTGAAAAATATATTTAATTAATTATTGTATATACATTTAATTAATTTTCATATAAATACAAAATGTACCTGACAAAGAATAAAATATATGTAAAAATATTAAAATGAATGCAAGAATTATATCTAATGTTATGCTTCTAGTTATGCTATTTTTACAGATCGGAGATCAAAATAACTTTTCAGTATTGACGCTGTGCGTCCTTCCTGCACATCGAAAACATCCCTATTAGGGGCCAAGCGTTAGTGGGGTTCAAAAATTAGCCAAATTTCGTATCTAAAAATAGAGAAGGGGTGGTCGTGGAACCTACCAAACGCTGATGTAAGGATGGTGTCCAATACAAAAGGGGAGGGGGCAGATGTTTCCACGATGGGTCGTGATGAATAGTTCGGGGGCGATATGCCTTTGTTCGACGAACTGGTCACATGTAATGATTTGGGTAATATTGTCGTGTTCGGATGTCTCAATGGCAGCAAAATATTTTTGTAAGGCTGAGAAAATGGCAGAATTGGTCGGATCAATGGATGATAGTATTTCTAACATACTAGGGTGCGTTGGTAATATTTCGAAGAGTTTTATTCTGGAATACTTGGAGGTTTTTTTTTGTTTTGGCTCTTTTTGGCCGTGGCCCAGACTGGGGATGAATAGAGAAGAACAGAATTAATCATTGAATTGTAAAGCAGGACTTTAGTGTGAAGTGACATTTTTGAGTTCCTACCGATAATTGGGTTTAGGCTGATGGAAGCACCTGTCGCTTTGGCAAAGGTTTGCTTATGCTTAATGTGCTCGTTAAAGTTAAGCTTCCTGTGTAGATGAACACCTAGGTAGTTAGTATGGGGTTTGTTCTGGATTTCGGTATTAAAAATCTCTAAGTTAGTATTGTAGTGGGTGTTGACTTTATGGTTTCGGAAAAGTCCAGAAACAATTTTTCGAGCATTGATCTTGATCCTCCAGTTCTCACACCATGTAATAACCGAGTACAAGGCATTTTGAAGTTTTTCGAAGGCGATATTCCCTCTTTTGGATTTTGCTAAGATAGCTGTATCATCCGCGAATTGAGCAGTGATACAGCTGTTGTTAGACGGGAAGTCATTTCTGTAAAGATTGAAGAAGCTGGGTGAAAGCGGGCTGCCTTGATCCTCCCCAGCTTTGATAGTTTTGACTGTGATAAGATGTTATTTATTCGAACTTAAAAAGACATGTTGGTAAGGAAAGTAGTGAATCATGTGTATGAGAGGTTTAGGCATGTTGTATTTTATGAGCTTTCGGATCAGCCTAGTATATTCAACGATTCTGTGGACCTGAATAGTAGAATTTCCTTGCTTAAATTTATATTGATTGAGGTTGATAGTGTTGTTTGCCAGAGTGAAGTTTTGATGTCTTATCAGGATGATTCTCTTCAAGCACTTTGACCAATGTAGGGAGCAAGCAGGTTGTTTATGGCTTTTGATAAGGTCGCTGACTCTACGGCAGGCCTCATTCCATAAACCGTTATTCTTGAATTTAATGAATAATAATACTTCTCATAATTAAATATATTTAAGTATTGTTAGTTATAAATTCGTGAATTAAACTGTTTTGAATGTAAATTAACCAAAACGGAGGTTATCTTAATTCTTTATTTCATATTTATAAAGTTTCTTTATTTTGTTTGTTTCATAAAACTTTCAACTGATTAATTAAATCACACATTCATTAAGGACATAAAGATAATAATTGTTTATAAATGTTTAATGTTCTAATTTTAGAATATTTTCAATGTCATTGTTTCATTTTTTTTACAATTTATTCTTCAAGGATTAACGATTTTTTATCTTCATTAGGGAAAGCTAAAATTATCTTTTTAATTAATGTACACTATTAAAATATCTGTTAAAGCTTTGATGTAAAGAAAAAAATATATTCATCTGAAAAACGCTGATCATTACAATATAATTTCTCACAAAAATAATTTAGTTAGGATATGTCATAGTTAACCCTGTAATAACAACATTCAAGAGAGACCACGATAATGTGGACGTTACAAATAATTGACGCTAGAAGTTTAAACAACATAAATTCGGTAGCTAAAAATATGATAAAAGTTTTATTTAAAATTGATAACGCGTTCAAATTGTTTATGGTCCTTTGTGTGCATTACAGAATCACGTGCACACTTTATTACCATTTCAATAGATTAATTTGAAAATACCGTATAAATAAATTTGAAATAAATAAATACGAATAATGAATTGTATACATTGAGGTTACCTTTGAAACTATTAAAATTGTTAATCCTAATAATGTCAATTTACAATATAAAAAATGTGTTTCTCCCATGTTATTTGTACATTTAAAAAAGGTTTAAGTTACAGGTCTAGAAGATAAAATTAAAATAATTGGGACCTCCAATTATACTGGGGAGGGAGGGAAACACAGTCAATCTAGAGGCCCCTAACTCGATATCCTTATTTGGTTGCATGATCACAACACTAAATTATTTGCTATAGATTCTAAAACGCTTTCTATGTCAGCTACTATTGGTAAAAATAAGAAATGACTTTTTTGTGATTGCTCATTCGCACTTCCCATATTTAAACCTTGGTTATTCTTCTTTTGTTTCGAAAATGATTTTGTTTAAGTTTGATTTAAACTAACGTGACAACACTGCTTTTGTGTTACCCACCTTTTTAAGTATTATGTTCTTAGTGATCTTTTTTCAATCTGTTCTTTTGAACATTCAATGATTCTAGAGGTCAATTATTGATTTGAGAGGAATGTAAAATGTATTTTCTATTCGTTTGCTTCAATTTCGTGGCTTTACAATTTGTCTTTTATTTGTGAAGTATTGAGAAGGAAATAACATTAATAATGGAACAATTACATGCACTAATTTCCTAAAGTCTGCAAATTTAATAATTTTGCTTTTTGTATATATCCTTGCATTTATTAAATAAAAAGAGTATTTTCCTTTAAAAAACCCGAATTTTTACCTAATATCATTAGAAGAAGTGGCAAACAATTTCTAAGTCTTATAAAAATTAAATTCAGAAGTGAAAGAGATAAATAACAATTGGATGTCCATAAACACCGTCATTTCGAAGTATGAATTTAAAGATACCTTAGTATAGATCATATACCCATTGTCTGCATCCGCTGGCAATACCCTCTTCTGTAGACTGTGAATTGACCCTTTATCTTCTTATGAATGGAATGCACTATCACAAAACACTCCCCTGCCACCGAATATGCACAGGCTTAATTTGCATTCGAGCTACGTACTTTAAACAACAATAAAGGTAGGCCAGCTTGTGTTGGCTTCTCTTCAACGTTCATTATTCCTCATGAAAGCGGTTATGCTGTAGCTCAATTGACACCTGAAAGGTTTTCCAAAGAATAGCTCAAAACCCCCCACAAATTAGAAACCAGGTGGACGAGTCTGTTATATATATTCGCCATAGAAGATCCCCCTGTCCTCAAACGATCTCAATAGTGTTAATAGCTTCTATAAAAGTTGTTTTCTACTAATTCCTAATTACAGCCGAGAAATTAGTTTTACATATCGACTGTAAACGTCAAAACTCTGAGCAAATGTTTTTACAAATATGACTTTAAACAGTTAATATACATAATATGTTAAATGGGAATCTAACACTTACCATTTTAAATAACAGTTTTTACACATTTGGTGTAAAGAGCGACAGGTCTTGAATTAAAAGCCATCGTTTGACAAGAATAAACAAGCAGGTTTGTAACAGATTATGTCACTCTTTTCCGCTTCCACACAACATTTGTGCTCAATAGGAAACACACTATTTATACACCTTAGAAAGAAATTCGCATAAAAGAGCCTTTACCCAGGCAACAAGCCTAATCGGCGAATGGTTGGCCAATCACCGATTTCGTCGGCAAATAATTGGAAGTTTTTTTACGAAGATCGGGAAGACGTCGCGCCAACTTGCCACTCCGACGTCTACATAAACCGGTCGGTTTGTGAGATCGAATAGATATGGGGCTGAAGCCGTCCCAATCAGTCGATTTGTTGGTCTTCTCTTCAACGTCAAAATAACTCTATTTTTATAGATACTATGACATCATTCCAAACTGATTTATATCACGTAAATAAATATATCTTCACGAGTTTTATTAGCCCACTTTTCTTTTTTTTCTGAAAGAAATTTTAAAAAAATGAAAAAGTAGGTATTGAGATGCTGACGACGTCCGTCTGTCTGTCCGGTCATCCGTACTCCCCTTCCAAAATCGGTTCGATCCGTCGGATCAAAAAAATTATAAGAAACGTAAGACCTCAGAGACTTAACTTTTATACTTTTTTTTGTATGGACATAACTCTACTATCTGTGGGCAAATTTCCTATTGAATTAGCATTGAAATTCAATTTTGATTTATTCAAAAAGCTATTGCCATAGCAACAATGGTATGAAAAACTTTATTTATTTAAAAATATTGAAAGCAAAAGTTAAGTTTGTCCTAAATCAGTTTTGAATGACGGAAAATGGAGCACAATGTGATCCTTTCATTGTTCATGAATTGTTTACTAAGAAAACGGCAAGGCATTATATGTTTTGCAAAATATTATGATTAGTTTTAATTTATATTTCTTATGTTTAATGTTGTTCGGAGTAGTTTCATGGTTTTTTGTTATTAAAAATATTCAATTATTCTTAGAACTACAAATATATCAAGCAGACGATAAATAATATTAATTTTATTTGTAAGAGAAAATTAATGAAAATAGTTGATTTTGGCTTTTAGAAGTTTAAATTATTGCTGGATGCTGTGTATAGCAATATTTTTGTAATGTGTCGAAATTTTGTGTCGAAAATGTTGTAGATGACAGTTACTGTTACGAACGTAGTTGTTTCCCAATAAGAATTTCAGTAAGTATTTAAGTAAGAGGAAATCAGGCACTTTTAGTTCTTTAAGAACTTCTTGTTTTAATTTTAAATGAAGTTCCTCGTGCGTTTGATGAAGTGGCAACAGAGAAAATATTGAATAGAAATTGATTTGAAGCCATTGGTCATAGGCTTCCTAGTTCGTGAATTTTAGTTGCTAACTAAAATATATAATATACTATTAATTGTTTTGTATTGTTCCTAGTGGTACTCCTCGCGTTTCCCAGCATAGTTTTGTATAATTGAATGTTTGATAATTATCTGAGGGCGTATGCTTGAGTTGCTTTTAAGTATTTTTTATTCACGTTAAATATCGACAAAAGCTTATAGGGAATTGAAATGATTTTTCTGAAATAGATGCATATATACATGATCGTGTAGTCAAAAATTCATACGAATCAACATTTACAAGACTTCAATACGCCGTTATATAGGGGAACAAACAAAAACTAAAAATTTATGTTAACAAAATAACATCCAAATTTTCGTAACTATAAAATTATAAATTTTGGAACAGAATATGCGCTTAATTTCAATTTAGAATTGACATATGTGAAAATAAAACAGGAAGTTTCTTTCTATAACGTCTTTAAATTTGTTCTTTATGCTGATATCAAAATAGCATTTTCTCAAATTCAGTCCTTGAAAGAGGATCAACGTTTTGAAATTTTAATAACTTAGCTGACCCTCGCTCCCGGATATGATTCCAAAGTAGGCTTAACAGTTGCACAATAAATGTACATTAAGTTTGCCATACTGTTCATTACTACTCTTAAATTTAGAACTCTAATAAGATTAAACCACAAAGCTTTTGAGTGATATTATTAGCTTCCATTTAATGGATGCAGCTCCAACTGTTTTATTGTTTTATACAATTCTTAAAATGTATTAAAATATCATTATATTTGTAAAGGATATATTTTATTGAACTCTCTTGGTAAAATAATTAGTAATTTTCTTTAAAAAAAATTGCTAATAGGTGTTTAAAAGGGAAAAAAAAGTGCTAAAGTATAAAATATTGTCAAATATTTTTTTCTGTTACACAAAGTTTAGAATTTATTAATTTTTTGACAAATTATGAATAGCAGTTAAAGAAAACAAAGCAACGTATGTTTTAATTACGATAAGATATAAAAATTGGGTTAAAAAAACGGTCGAGACTAAATATTAAAAAAAAAAACATGTTTATTGAACGTTTCAATAATGTATTTTAGTTAATGTATTATACTTAAAAATTTACGTAGGTATATAAATACCTTACTATTAGTTTTAGAAATCGAACAAATAAAACTAAAATTACCAGTGAATAACATTTTTAAAGATACCCATATTCTTTAGTTTCATAATATTTGTTATCCAACTAGGAAGTTTAGTCATAACTAACAAACCAATTAGAGGGTTGGAACACTAAATGACTTTGAATTACCGCTCAATAAATCAATACACCTACTTAAAGGCTATTAGATACTTTATAAGGTAATTTCAATAACTTTAAAACCAAAAAAGTTCTATGGTAGCTACCTCTTGCACAAGCGCAATTTTCTTGAAAACCTTATTATGACATCCGACAACAATTGCGAACTCTTATACCAAATTTAAAGTCTGTAGCCTTTTTTGTTTTTCAGCAATACCTTTAAAATGGCAGCTACCCCTTGCACACATGCGCAAATTTTCTAGAAAACCTTATTATGACACCCGACAGGTACTGTGAACTCGTGTACCAAATTTGAAGTCTGTAGCTCTTTTTGCTTAAACTATCGATTGGTTTCAGACAGGCGGGCCAATGTTCGAAAACCAGTTTTTTAGAATCAGCACCCTCCAAAACGTGTAGCGAGTGGTTAAATGCACACACGTTGAGTTAGAAAACGTGCCCCGTATACGGGGTATATTTTCCCAGACTGCCAAATATGGATGGAGTCAATTTTCTCCAACTATTCTTGAAAAGATTTAACACTCGAAAAAAACATTTTTCGTTTTTTATGTACATTTTATTGTAAAATAGAATAGCCTTAAAGTTTATACCCAGAATATAAGAAAAACTTTTTTTACATTACGTTTTCATACATTAAAAATAATTTGGTTTTTGGTAGATTAGGTTTTGCAAAGGTTGGAGCAAGTTTTTTTACAAGGCATGGATGGAAATCTAGCCCCGTCAAATTTTAGAAAACATGCTCTGTCGCCATATGTTGACTTTAATAGTACCTTGACGAGTAGAATTTTAAACTATTTTGAATCTGAATGCATAGTTACGTAGAGAGAAGAACCACCTTTTAGTATACGAAACGATAAAACTTCAAATTTAATAAAAGTACGTTTGATTTAGGTTTGAATGCAAGCATGACAATTTACTCAACGTTAAAAAAATCACAAAAACATCACTAATTGCAATATTACATACCAACCGAATAAATATTCTTGTGGGTGGCATAAGACGGGTTATTCCATAAACCAAGAAGCCATTCGGCGCTTTCTAACGGCTCATTTCTAATACAAGGCCTGGTGGAAAGCTTACCCCATGGGAAAACTAGCTCCGGTCTAACCTATATTCATTTTATCCATCTTGTTTTATTTAATTTTTTGTAAGCATTGGAACACATTTTAAACAATTGACTTGAAATATTTAATTTTAAAGGAACTTTTAGTGTATGACCAACAGAATTTTTGCATATTTTTATTTTACCACCTGTATACAAAAATAACACATATTAATTCCCCGGATTTTAAATAAACTGTTCAACCTGGTGTTTGTAGGATATTTAAAAAAATGTGTGACTATATGAAGATGGATGAGTGATTAAGACAAACAAAAAGATATTCGTCTTTAAACAGGAGTTGAGATTTTTAGATTTTTGTATGTATAAAAAAGTCTGCTCTCCTGATTTAGTTTAGTCTAGAATATGCAAATAAATTTTAAATCAAGCAATAAAAGCTAGTTTTTAGTGTTAGTTGTTACAACGTCTAGTTGTCGGTGAGAAATGTATGTTTTATAAATATTTTGAAGTATAGTTTTTTTTTTATTTCCGTGGTATTTTTTCATAGATTATTGCTGGTGATTTGGAGCTATATCGAGGATTACATCCAAGAACATTTTATAGTATTGTATCCCCTTACGTTCATTTCGTATTTTTTAAAACGTAAGTTTTGAAAAATTGATATAGATGTCTTCATATTTATAACTAAACTACATGAAAAAAAATATTTACGAAAATCTAGGATAGTTATTGTTTTATAATTTTGTAGCCATTATGCTGATAAAAAGGGACGAAAAATGCCCTTTTCAAAACTGCATTTCATAAAAAGTATAAAACTTTCAAATTTCCTTGAAACTTCGTACAGTTCGATCCCTGTGAATATAAAATCTAAGAGATATCTCGAAAAGAGAGAAATATAGTGCTTGTCGAAAGACAATACTCAGATTTTTCAGAATCAGAAAAAAAATTATTTTTAAATTAGATATTTTGAAAAAACAACATAAATATATTATTATATTGCCAAGATATTATAGCTATAATGACTATGGGAAATTCAAGGAACAACACTTTTATGGCCTTTGAACGATTTGTCATTCTAAAACATTGCGGTAAACTGCAATTTTATTTTAAATGGAAGAATTATTTTTGCGACACAGTTTGCTGCAAAAGTCTCGCAAAAACGAGAGCTTTAGAAACCGCGAAAAGGAAAAGGCGCGACTGGCGGCGAACGTCCAAAGAACCTCGCTAGTAAATACAGTTGCTTGCTAGAGAATTGCTGAAATCGTTTCTTAACCTGACGACTTTTCCTAATTATCTTAAATTATTAAATTATAGTGGGATTTGTTTGTAAACACTTAGATATTATCCTTTATTAATATATGTTTATATATATGCCAAATTACAATTTAAAAAAATTATGGACTCATAAAATGTGTCAATTTGTAACAGTATGTTTGCTTGAAAAATTGTTTAAAATAAAATATTGATTAATTTGTATAAACTTGTTTGGTTCAAATACTTATGGTTATTGGGAGAATAGGGGAGACCGGCTAGTTTTCGATGGTTTTTCTTTTTGCCTTATTTATATTTTTTATCAATTTGGAGAAAATCGGGAAATCATTGTCTTGCACTTTTCTCTAAAAATAAGCATTACTAATTTTTCAAAAAGTAAAGATACTTTTTTAAGGTAAGGGTTGTTTAAGGCTATTTTTTAGATGGAAGAATTATTTTTGCGACCCCGTTCGCTGCTAAAGTCTCGCCGAAACGAGAGCTTTAAAGACCGTGAAAAGGAATAGCCGCAACTGGTGGCGAACGTCCAAAGAATCTCGGTAGTAAATAGTTGCGTGCTAGAGGAGAGTGCGCGAATCGTTTCTTAATACACTTCCTTTCAATTTTCCCGAATTATCCTAAAGTATAGTGCGTTTTATTTGTAAACACTTAGATATTATCCGTAATTGATGCATATGTTAATTTTCAATTTGAGAAAAAAATTATAATTTAAAAAAAATGAACTCATAAAATGTGTCAATTTGTAACAGTATGTTTGCTTGAAAAATTGTTTAAATTAAAATATTGATTAATTTGTATAAACTTGTTTGCTTCAAATACGTATGGTTATTGGGAGAATAGGGGAGACTTGGGCTAGTTCTCGATGGTTTTTCTTTTATATATATATTTTTTATTAATTTTGAGAAAATCGGATATCATTGTCTTGCACTTTTATCTAAAAACTGGCATTACTAATTTTTTAAAAAGTAGATATAGTTTTTTAAAGAAAGTGATTAACTCCAAGCACATTGAGTTGAAAAACGTAACCCGTATACAGGATACATTTTCCCATTCAGCGAAATAAGCATGGTGTAAAATTTGCAACTCTTTTATAAATAGATTATTAAAAACGTATCAAATCGTGCTCTTTTTTGCATCTGTTATTGTAAATAAAGATGACTTAATAAGAGTTTACATATAAAGTAGATAAATGGCAAAAAAAATCAAAAATACATTATACTGAAAATGAACAAGTTTTAAAAAAAAATTCAAAAAATGTCATCAATACGATTATATTTTTATTTTAATATTTGACTGTCAAGCAAGTCATTTTTGTTTAAACTCATTCGATGCATCATATATTTAAAAAATTAAAATTACTATTATATTCACCATACATTTATACATTTAAAATGTAGATAACATGCAATTCGCGTGAATAATAATAAGTTTTTATAACTAAGTTTTAAAACTCAATCCTAACAATTCTTAATTTTATGTAAACCTACAAACTAAAATTATTTTATAACATGAGAATTCACTTAGCTTTCAACTTATTTACATTTTGTAAATAAATTTATTTACTCTTTTAAATAATCTTAAGATTAGATTTCTTTGTTTATATGGCCTATTCTTTCAGAGATTATACATTTTTTCTGTTTTTGACAGTTGTTACTCCCTGGTAAAAACTTAAGATAAAAAATAGTTTTTACGGCTTATTATTGATACATGTTTGTTGTCAGTGGCTTAGCTAATGACAAATATAAACATATTTTACAAAGTGTAATGCGAGTTTTTATTTCTGTAGAAAATTTACAATTTTTCACTGTTATCAGTGTTTATTATTTGAAAGTTTTATACATATAAAAGCGATGAATGAGATACACTATTACAATTTAAGTTACTTTTTAATACATCAGTTCTATCAAAGAGTACATTGATAATTAAGCTTAAAGTTTTATTTAAAATTGAAAAAAGTTTAATTTTATTGATATGCAAATATAACATTTAATTTTGATTGCTTTTGTAAATAAGGTTTCAAAAATTATCGATTTTGGTCTAAATTAAGGAAAGTTTACATTTTCCATTTTAACTGCTGCACACTATTATAAAACCTGCTTAAAGTTTTGATGAAAAGAATACATATATTCCACTGAAAACCAATTATGATTACAATAATATTTAAGACACAAAAATCTTTTAGTTAGTAAATGTCATATTTAACCACGGTTTTAGCGATATTCAAGAGACCATGAAAATTCTGAAATTACAAATGATTAGCGCTAGAAATGAAATTTAAACAAGATGAAATTTAGTAGATATCTATCGTATTTTGATTATAGTTAAGAATATGGCAAATAGCTTCTCTGGCACATACCTGAAGTAAGTTTCGCAAAACTAAGATCCACAATAAATAGCTTCTGTGGATATGAATCTGAAAAAAAACCATAACAACCCTCCCTAAAGCCATTTTGTCCGTCTTTAAAACGCCTATTTGTAACGTTAAATCAGAAGGAATTTTTAAAACATAAAGCTGTATACAAAATGTTATAATTTTAAGGACTATGATATATTGAAGAAATAACACTTTTATGACGTTATGAACGATTTTTGATTATAAAACATCGGGATTAAATGCAATTGTATAAATTATATTTTAAATGGGGGAGAGAGTTATTCTTGCAACCCTGCTGCTGCTAAATTATTGCCGAAACGAGAACTTCACAAAACCACGAAAAGGAATGGCAGCGGCAGGCGGCGAAACTAATGTGAATCTCGGTAGTAAGTCGTTGCTCGCCAGATGATTGCGAGAATCGTTTCTTAACACTCTTCCACTCATCGTCTTTCCTGGATTATCTTTAATTATAGCGTGTTTTATTTGTAAACAGTTAGATATTACCTTTTTATTGACACATTGTTTTGCGATTTTTAAAAGATATTTAAGTTTTTAAACTCACTAAGCAACAAGTCGGTTTTTTTACTCTTAAATTATTTGTCTCAGTTTTTTAAAAATATAAACTATAACTTTTGAGAGCCATACATCTGAATTTGTCCCGGAAGTATTTGATTTATAAATAAATGTTCTACATTCACTGTTTTGTAACTATATATAAGATCTATCTATTCAAAATGTTTTATTTTGACGAAATAATCTTCGGTGTTTTTTAAAAATACATTTTAAATTTATTATATATGACTATCATACTACTGAATAAATGATTATCTTATTACGCTAGATAAATAATTGTCTGTCGTTGATAAAATTCTTGTAAGGTCTAAATTTAAAAAAAGAACATAAAAAAATTATTTGCCTGAAAGTGATTTGGCAAGGTTTTGAAAATCACTCACAAAAAATATCACGCAGTTAATTTGTCAAATTTTTAATTACTTTTGTTAAAAAAGATGTAAACTATATTACTTTTAATTGTAAATAACTTGATATACAAATCATATCAAATAGTTCTATGTTTCTATATTTAAGTTGACCAAATGCTCTTAGCTGTCCCTCAATTTTAAATCCATTGACAAAACTATTGTGAAGTCGGTTTTTCTCAATCAGCTTATTTTTTATCCACACACTAATAATTAACAATGCATTTGAGAATAAAATCTGAAGTAATCTCAAAGAAAACTTCCCACACATAAAACACGTTTACACAGAAAACAACCCAGATTAAAACTGTTTTTTCTGATCCGCAATGTAGACAAACCAACGAATCTGAATTGAACTCAATATTGCACTTTTAAGATAGGATATTTGAATCATTATATTCAGAAATCCCATAACGAAGAAATCCCATAATCCACGAAACCGTAGTTTTCGAGAAATTGAAAAAGAAACTGATTTAACGGCAACCTTGCATAAAAATTAGTGAACATAGAATGTAACACAACAATATTTTGAGAGGGATGCATTACTACAACATGGAAGAATTATTAAAAAACATTATTTAATATTTAAAAATAATTCATGTCAAAACCATTTTAGGCCAAAAGAAAGTAAAAAAATAAATCGGAACAATTGCATACAATATTGAACTTATATGGTGTCTGAAAAAATCCAAGCAACCCAGCAACTATCTGTGTCTCGCGCCTCATTGTAGAAATTCAACAAGGTCTGCAACTTATAGGGTTTCTCACCTAAATGCTATTATCGGTTGCTTCCACGAAAGTGCAAATCACTGGATTTACATGATTTCTTCACAAAATGTGTGTTTCCATAGGATAAATTGATTAACATCAAAAACTGAATTTTGATAAAAATGTGACTAATAGGGTTTCTGACAGAATTGATTCATTAGGTATTCAAGCAAAAAAATTTGCTATTTTGACATAAGTGCCAAACTATAGGATATGAAATTTTCTTATTAGTGTTGCCAAACTGTATTGAATTCCACAAATTTTTCGAATATGAATAATTATAAAACTCTATGAGTATTTTAAGTACTAATTATGTATACTCACCAAGTATTTTATAAATAGAGTTTGATTGGTGTCCTCTGTGTATTTTGATATCTAAAAAATATAATTAAATATATATTAAGCAATAAAGTAGTATTTTAACAAATTTCTTCTATATGTTTCTCGTATGCATTAATGAACAAAATCTTTTAACTCCTTATAAATTATTTTGATCTCTCTGCATCTTTACTATTCTAATGCGAAAATTATGTGGGTTTTTTTTTTAATTTTGCAATTTTCTGACAGTTTTGTATTTTTAAAATATTTTTATATATAGTACTCTATCCTTATTATGGAATTGTAGGCGAAAACGTACATATGCACACGTACACTGAACTTTAAAAATTTATAAAATCTCCAGTGCAGTAATTTTTTTTATGAAAGTTACTAGTTTAAATGTATTCCATGTTTACAGGTTGTGTAAAACTACGTTTTTTTATATTTATATAATTAATTGCATAATGTAATTGTAATTATATTTTTTAATTTCCGAAAAAACTTTTTTAGTAAAGAAACTTTTTTAAAAATGTTATGCAGTGTGAATTCTGAATTTAAATACTTAAAACTTTTAGTTTTACTCCTTTATCGATTCATCTTTTATAGCACGTTGCACGTATAAAAATGCATCTCCAAGCAGCTAGTTATGAACTCTTTACGAATATTATTTTAAATTTGCATTTAAATGTACTAAAACAAACATAATTGTAAACATTTGTTCAATACTAAATTGTTTTATAGTTGAGTTATAAAATATTTATGTTAAATTTCAATTTAAAAAAAAAATGTCAACTCATTAAATATATCAATTTGTAACAGTGTGTTTGCTTGAATAAAATTTCTTAAATTCAAAAAATTATTAATTTGTATAAACTTATTTGCTTGAAATACTTATTGTTATTGTGATTATAGGGGAGACTGGGGCTAGTTTTTAACGGTTTTTCTTTTTCTTTCATAAATTTTAATTTTAATTAATTTTGAGAAAATTGGGATATCATTGTCTTGTATTTTTATTAAAAAACTGGCTATAATAGTTTTCAAAAAGTAAATATATTTTTCTAAAGCTAAGGGTTAAATTTCATTTGGAAAACGTTTCCCTTATACAAGATGCAATTTTTCATTCTGAAAAATTAGCATGGAGTAAAACGTCCAACTATTTTATAAATGGTTCATTAAACATGTGCTATATCTTGCTGTTTTTTATGAATCTGCTATTGTAAATTAAAATGACGTAATAAGAGTTTACGCAGAAAGTAGATACATGGCGAAACAAAATTCAGTTAATTATACAGAAACTGAACAATTTTACAAAAAATATTTTTCAATAAAAAGGTCATCTATATATGAATCATAATGAACAAATATGGGGACAAGAAGGAGGAAAAAAATGTTTTGGAAAAGGTACCTCGTTAGAATCACACAAAACGTAGTATTAGATAAAAGAAACAAATCGGACATCAACTGAAGGTCTAGTTAGAGATCAGTTGAATATATAAAAGATATTAAATAAAAAGAAAACTA
Organism: Oedothorax gibbosus; assembly: GCA_019343175.1. NCBI lineage: Eukaryota > Metazoa > Arthropoda > Arachnida > Araneae > Linyphiidae > Oedothorax > Oedothorax gibbosus. Next base: position 8,375,652 of record CM033282.1, on the reverse strand, counting down.
CATAATGTATCTGATTTTTTTAATGCAAATTTCGTTATTTAAGATGTTTGACTCCTCTTTTAAAATTCTAAATCATGAAATACTACAAATTGGTTATGAGTTTCTTGCAATCAAGTGAAAACAAGGATGTCTGTTATTGTATAAATTTAACTTGCCTTTTTATAGGCAATATCAAAAGTTACAGAAAATGTTAGAAGCTTTTTGAAGACTTACACTCTTAAAACAAAAGAGTGAAATCCACTCATATAGGGGAAGTGCATTTTCGGCAGGGAAAGGAGTGGAAATTAACTCAGACTGAGTTAAAACCGCTCGTTTGTTTTAAGAGTGTAAATTATCCAAATTATAGTTTTTTCTCGATTATTTGTGCAATGAACATTAATGAGCGGAAAAAACTCAATCATTAATTGCAAACGCTCTCAATACCGTTGCTAGCGTCTGTAAAAGTTGTTTTTCTACTAATGTCCCTTTACAACCGAGAAACTAGTTTTACGTATCGACTGCAAACGCCAAAATTATTAGCAATGTAAAATGAAAATTTCTAATTTTACAAAAATCTCTAATATTCCATCTAATTTCTTAACTGTTCTAATAAAAAAATATTTGTAAAGAAACATTCCGGGAATTTGATCAACATACTTTTTATACTAATTTCTATGTAGAGCAGACTAGTCGTTAATTCATATTACTGTCTTGCGATTAATGATCTTACCAAAATTAAAACAAAGATAAAAACACACTCATTTCCGATAACATTTTTATTTCTTTGTACTGTAGATAACTTGCATGTCGCGCGATTTATAATTAGTCTTTGTAATTTTAAGATTTTAAATTCTAACCTAACAAGTCTTTATTTTACATAAACCTACAAATTAAAATTATCATATAACATGAGCTTTCCCTTAACATTCAACTAATGTACATGTTGGTAATAAATTGTTTTGCTGGTTTAAATAATCTTCAGATTAGCTTTCTTTATTTATCTGACCTATCTTTTCAGAGTTAAGCCATTTCTGCTTTTGACAGTTGTTACTCCCTAGGCAAAACTGAAGATAAAAAATAGTTTTTACGGGTTATTATTGAAACGTTTTTGGTGTCCGTGGCTTAGAGAATTACAAATATAAACATCTTGTAGAAAGTATAATACGATTTATTTTTTCTGTAGTAACTTTATAACTTTTTTACTTTTATCAGGGTTTATTACTTCAGAGTGCTATCTATATAAAAGCGATATTTGAGACACAGGATTGCAATTTAAGTTACTTTCTACATGCATCGGTTCAATCAAAAGTACACTGCTCAAAACAATAAGGGGAACTCATGGTTTAAACTCTTTCACCCCCAATGATTCCAATTGGAATCATCAGCTTGCGATTTTTTTCTCTCTCTAAAGTTTTAATTAAAATTGATAAGGCGTTTTAATTTTATCCATGTGCAATAATACCCTTTAATTTTTATTGTTTTGCAAATATTGTTTCAAAGACTAACGACTTTTGTCGTAATTATGTAAAATTTAAAATTTTAGTTCGAACAATCCTTACCAAAAACTGTTTTGTTTACATTGAAAACGACTTTTTAAATTTATATTCGAAGGTATCTTTAAAACACGAAAATTTATTCAAGATATTATAGCTCTGACCTCTAAACGATCGGATAATTTTCAAGAAAGCTATTATAAAAAAGGTCCAATTGGTATTCCTAAAGTTATTTTAAAAAATATATGTACGTACAATATATATGTAGTCAACTTTACTATTTCATTTTTTTCAGATTGAAATTAAATAAAAATATTTAGAAATAGCCAACATTCAGGGCTATTATCACTTACTGCTGGTTTTCCAGAAAGTAAGGAAAATGTTAAAAATATGTGTTTTAAACATAAAAAATGGATTTTCTTGAACTTACGTGTAGTATAAATAAGATTAAGTATTTTTTCTTGTGTGATAAATTTCAAAGCATTAGATACACAGGCCAAAGCCACAATCGGGACTTTAGCACCGAATTCCATTCCTACATCACTTATATATTGTCATCTTATTGGTGCGTTACTAATGAAAACCATAGTACCGAAATATCATAGGACCGAGAAATAGAGGGCAAAACCCCACTCATTTTAAGGGGAAGGGGCTCATTTTCCGTCATTTTAAGGGGAAGGGGTTAAGGACTATGGAAAGTTTAAGGTATCCGACTGGGTTTGAAGGTTACTTTTTTTAAAAGGTCACTAATGGGTTTGTTATTTTTTGTTTTAGTAGGAGTTTGACTTAAAACCATGGGAAAATGCTAAAATTGTGGGCTAGATGTTTTTTTCATTAAATTAAGGGACTTTTTAGGTAAAATTTCTCAATGTTTTCCTGCTATTTTTATGTCAGCGTAAAAACTCTAGAAAAAGACTTTTATGTATATTAAAAAATCCTCTAAGGAAAATAAACGTAAGATACTTTTCTGTGGTTTGATCTAAAAGCTTTTATGTATCTCAAATGATCACTGAGATACAGCTAAAGGAGACTTTAATTCCATATTTTAATGAAAAAGACGCCGTAAATAGAGAAGATGTTTGCAGAATCACTCATATTTTAAAATATACTTAACATAGACCTTAGCTTTTAGTTCAAAACATAGACACTAATGTATCACATTATCACAGAAAATTTTAGACAGTTACTACTAAAACATTTTGGTCTAGAACTGTTATCGTGAATAGATAATTAGGAAATATTCATTTTCAGGAAACGACTTTGAAGTAAAAATTGCACTTTTGGGCGAGTGACCTTACTTCAAAAGCTTGTAACTTAGGTAATACAAGTCGTAGAAGCAATAAAGCTGTTTTGGAAATTTAATAAAACAGGTTATAAAAGTAGATCATAAAAACAACAAATTGAAAATCTCATCCAAAATAACGATTTTACCTAGTCGGATACCTGGAACAAAACTTTTATGACAATATGAACGAGTTGTTATTACACAATATATCGCACTAATCGGGCTTGATTGCTCGCCGAAACGAGAGCTTTAGGGACTACGGAAAAGAAACGGCGGTGGCTAGCGGCGAACGTCCAAAGAATCTCGGCTGTAAATAGTTTCTTGCTAGAGTATTGTTGTAATCATCGTGTCGCCCGGATTATTTAAAATTATTGCGCGTTTTATTTGTAATCACTTAGATATTAGCCCTTATTGATGTATTATTTCATAAACTTGATATTCGGGTTTTTTCTAAATATATTTAAAATTAAGTTTTTGCGCTCACTACGCAATTTTTGTATCTATAATTATCATACTTTAAGCAAATGATTTTCTTATTACACACTAAATTAGTAAATATTTTTTGTGTTTTAAAATTCTACCAAGGTCTTAATTTGAAGTAAAAAAAGAACGTGGAAAATAAACTAGTGTATTCACCTGAAAGTGATTCTGCGAAATTTTGAAAATAACTATTTAAAAAAACATTACCGTAATTTTCTAAAATTTTAATTTTTTTAAGCCAAAAAGCAAATTTTTTAAAACACCACTTCTACTTGTACAAATTCTTATAATCAAAAACATGGCAAAATATTTAATGTTTTAGAAATTTACAACAACCAAATACTCTCAGCTGTCATTCCATTTTAAATTCAACGTCAAAAAACTCATACACTCATACATATACATATATATTCCGGCTTGTGCGCTTGATCAGAGACTCACTTTAACGTCAAAACTGTTATGAAATAATTTTTCCTAAATAATTTTTTATCCGCACACTAATAACCACAAATATTCTTTTTATTTTTATATGTATTTGACGTAAAATAGGAAGTAATCTCAAAGAAAATTACCCACACATAAAAAACGTTTGTGCAGGAAAACATCCCATGTTAAAACTGTTTACTCTGCTCCGCTGTGCAGCAATCCAACGAATCAAAATTTAATTTGATAATGTATTTTTTAAGCACGGATATTCGATTTTCAAACGAAATTGTTTTTGTGCATTTAAGAATAAATAGCAAATAACACAGCTTGCATTTTTATTAGTATTGAAAATCGGTGTAAAATTCTACAAATTTATCTGATATGAATATTTTTTTTAGCTCACTAAGCATTATATATAGAAAGTTTGAGAGGCATTTCCTCTTTTTATTCTGATATTTTTGAACCATTAAATAATCAAAATTATTTTTATGGGTACTCTTTCTAATTTTTCTTCATAAAAGTGAATATTGACAACATGAATGATAATAACAGCAAATCAGGAATATTATTTTAATTTGATTTATTTCTACTGAAAGTAAATAATTCCTGGTCTAATTCTTTTGATAGTGTTTGAAAACTTCTAACATTATTACCTTTTGTTCCCACGCTTTTATTACACAGTAGTATATTTTTTCCTGGAAATACATTATTTTGAGTCTATATTAACATAAATGATTAACAAAAAGTATATTTTAATTTTTTACTAATTTTTTTTTAGCTGCCAAAAGGACCTAATGGGAAATAAACCTGAAATTTACATGGTGCCTTTTGGCATCACTAGAACTTAAGATTCTGGAAAACAAACTATGGAAATATAATTTTGTTTTGCTAAAAATTGTAAAATGCAGTGTGCCCTCTGACACTACAAATATTACTTATTTAGTTTTCAATGAAATTAAATGTTATTTTTTTAAATCTATTATAGGTATTTTGTTGGTATGTGGAACACGACAAAAAAAGCTATTATCACATTCTTATTGTGTTTATATCCCAAATGTGTGGTTCTTTTTATGTACAAAATTTTACAAGAAATCAATTAAACACAAGATTTTTGATACTTTGAATACCGACAGTAAGAAGCAATCTGAATTATCATAAGAATAAGCAATAAGAATAAAGTGAATTATCACAGCCTGGAATGAAGTGAATTATCACACTAGTGAATTATCACCTTTTTAAAAGCCGTACAGGCTTCTTTAAATTAAAAAAAAAATAATGAAATAAATTTATACTTTCTAATCTCTGTTATTTTATCGAAACAAGTTGAAATAAACTATATAATAAGAAAGTTATGTATTTCAATTTTTTATGCATTTCTTGTAGTTTACAGAGTAATTTGATGCATAATAATTTTTTTATAGAGAATAAAGTTCTTATGTGAAGAGAGAAAGAAGACAAATGGTTGAAAAAAACACGTTTGTTTAGTCATTCGTAACTAGTAGAATTTGGTAGCCAAAACATGAACGTTTTTAAGTGCAGACCCCATTTTTATAGTGTATTTAGGGTAAAAACTAAACTAACCTCTATTCGTTTAAAGAAGAGTTGCTAGAATATTATTGACAAATTCAATTATTTTATGAGGGAGACCGTGGCTAGTTTCCAAATAGGGTAATTTTAAACCTAGAGTTTACTTAGAAATGAGCTATGGTAAGGCACCAACTGGTGACTTGGTTTACAAAGTAATATGTCATATATTACTAAAAAAAATCTTAGTTTAGTTCGTTTTGTAATATTGTCATTAGATTTGCTTTTCTACGTTGAGAAACTTCTCATTCTTTTATACAAACCTAAATTAAAAATATTTTTAATTAAATGTACTATTTTTTCAATGCATTTACTAAACGATTGTTCATTTCACTATGTTTTTTTTTTCAAAAAAGTTTAAACTATTTTTGATTCAAAAAATTTTGACGGGAAAAGAAGCACACAAGCGTTGTACTAGAAAAGTCAGCCATCGACTGAAAGCCTTGTTAGAGATCAGTTAGCAACATAAAATAATTTGGATAAGAAAAAAATATAAAATGGATAGGAATTTTTTAAAAAAGTAATTCTGTTAGGAAGACGCTCGACTCTTTTTTTTAATTATTAAATCTGCAAATGCTACAAATTATAGTAATGGGTAGCTTACAATTAAATGAAACGACGATGCATGTTATTGTATACATTTTACTTGACTATATTTGTGGCTACGTAAAAATACGCAACAACATTTTCAAATGTTAAGAGACATTTGAAAATTAAAACTCTACAAATTATAGATTTTTCTGGATTATTTGTGCAATGAGTACTTCCATGAACGTTTTTGAGATGAAAAAAACTGCAAACGCCATAACTGTAAGCAAAATAGTTATGAACTTTATACTTTAAATGTGAGATGTGAATGACTTATTATTTTAAATAGAGTATGGAAGCGAATGATATCATGTTTTCCTCAAAATATATAAAAGTAAAAAAACATAGGGTAACACGTTGTAATTATTGGACAATAATCAAACTTTTACTATAGCTCCCTCATTTATGTAATTTTCTCATCGGTAATTTTTTTCGTAATAACTATTAAATAAACGTGTCGGGTACCATTGTTGAAATTAAGTATTTCCTCTGTAGAAGTTTTAAAAAAAATGAGTCCAAAATGTACCCTTCCAATTGGGGCAATTATTGGACAGTAGTTCTGCACAGTTTTTAGACTAGCTACAAAGGGTAAATTGTGTGATGGTGTGTACTATAGAACTGTGTATTTGATAATTATTTAGCACCACATGGCATATTTCTGTAAAAAATGCATAACATTGAAATCTAATAAAAATTGCCAAACACTTAAATTTCTCATTTTTCTAAGTTCAAACATTGCGTAGATGGTGTTTATTAATCACACAAACTATACCAAGTAAATTTAAGTATATTGCGATGCTGCTATCTCACCCCATAGCATGTAACTAAACATGCATACCATAATATTACTATTCATCCTACAATAGAGTTTTTCAGCACAAACCACATTCATAAACATATCTAAGACTGAGTATTAGAAAATTCAAGATCATGTAAAAGAAAACAAAATTATACATAATTTGGCATCGATTGAACAAACGTTAAAACCATTTTTTTTTCAAGCGCTTAGGGTTATTAATATATTTCTTGAAGAAAAAGTGCTTATCTAATCCCAATAATTATTCAGAGCATTGCTGGATATGCAATTAACAAATTTTGGTTTGTTAAACGCAATAAATTGCGACGCATTATGGTTGTTGGGCTCTGTCCAATAATTACCCCGATTTTCCGTGTCCAATAATCACCCCAAAAAGAAAATATCATAGATAACTATCCCCTGGTACCCCTATTGCTTAAAATTGAAATTTCATTTTAGGTTTGATAAATTATTACTGTTTATCAAAAGTTTAAATAATTCGAGGTTTGTACAAATCCTAGTAATTAATTTAAAATTATGAATATTTTTAGTCGACGCGTTCTGTCAGCGCGTCAATATTCATGTCAAAAACATTGAAATGTTCTCCTTATAATACTATTTTTAGCTATAACTCTTCGTATGAAAAGAGATTTCTCAATTTCAAAAGTTGCGATTCTGAGTAGCTGTGTTTGTCGTTTCGTATTATGATTTTTTGAAACCTTTTTTGACTTCACTCCAACCAGTTTAGAGACTTAAAACTATGTTATAAAATAAGATATATGGAAATGATTATAGGTGGAAAAAAAATATATTTTACAGTGTTACAAATGAAAAAATAATTTAAAATAGTTCTATCATTGATAAATGCTCATTGAAAAGTTTCTAATCGGATTTTTTAAAAGTTAACTCAAATTTTCGAACTCTGCCGAAAATTGGTCGAGTTAGCATACTAATATTTATTCAATAAACCGAGTCTAGTGTGTTTAGGACTTTTATTTTAGAAAATGTTCTATGCGCATCTTAATTAAAGTAACAAGTAATGTGTTCTGCCGCGAAATTTTTTAAAAAAGTTTTTAACTGAATATTTATGCCTAAAATATTTTTTAATTAAAATGACTTCATGATGAATAAAAGCAAACTGAAAATTTTAATCTATTTTTTAAAACATTTTTTTCTCAAGAAATATCTGGAAATCAGAAGAAGAATCATGGTCAAAATAGGAAACACATTAAAGTTTTCTTTCCTTTAAGTTAAGGCCCAAATTTCATTTGTACACTCTCCTGCGTATCTTCACTTTTTTTAACCTGGATATCTAAGTTACTAATTTGCTATGCTCAAAACAAAACACACATAGTTTTTAAATATTTTAATTATATTTAAAATATGCGGCTTTCTTTTGTTAAAAATCAAACTATGAACTACCCTAATTACAAGATAAATATCATACAAATTATATGAACGAACATTTCCGCATTTCGAAATAAATTTTCTATTAATTTCTATCTAATTATAAACTTAAACAGTGGGTGTATGTCTTGCGAAAGACATCCTACAAGGTTTTCTAAGAAAGCCGAAAATATAAGATTCATTTTGCCTTGACAGGGGATTATCAGATTGAGAAATTTCCATTAGCGAACTGAGACGCTTCCATTATCCGATTGAGAAATCAGTGTGTGTACTGTATAATCAGGCTCATTTAAATACAAATAACTTTAAACTAGCTTATAGTATCACTATATTGGGTTCCTAGACATCAGCATATTTTCACAACCTTAAAGAGTTCAAGAGTACAAAATGCTGGGTATTAACTGCTAAAATACTAAACAAAAATAGAATTTTGTTTCGTACTTAAAATAAAGGTATCAACGGCATAATTCAGAACTTATAACTTTGCAAAGATTAAATTTGAAAAATGAATTTGGTTTTATAAAATTTTAAAATATTAAGTATTTAAATTATAGCTATATAGTTATAAAGTAAGATGATTATGGTGAAATATCTCAAACTTCTTAGGTAGACTTCGCATGTAGGTACATTCCTAGGTAGATTTATAGTAAAGTACCGACGGCGACGTTGAAAACGATTTAAAACTATTTATCGTTTGCTAAAATATTAACCTGAGAAAAAACAATATATACATATCGATATATCATTTTGCAATTTTTGCATATAACATGATTTTTTTGTATACATTTATCGTACTAAATACCATATAACAGAGATTTTGAAATGGGTTTTCTTAAATGAAAGTATTTCAAATAAATAAACAAATAAACAAATTAATTACCGACTTCAACCTTTCCATTTAAGCACTTCAAACGTAGCTTCATTGCCGTAGCAGCTGAAAACACATAGCGAAAAAAACAAATCGCCAGGTGCGATAGGTCTATCTTTCCCGCTCATTTTAATACAAAAACGAACGCGGAAAAAATACCTATCTATTAATTGCAGACGAACAAAGGCTCGGATCGTTATGCCAATTGCTCCAATCGATAAATATCGAAATTTTGCATCCTATAGTAGTGTTAACTCAAAAAGTCAATTTTGGCCGATATGTCACTTTTCCGCGTACGGTGCGACTTCATCCCTGTTCATATCTTCCAGCCCAACTTATTTTAGACAGACAGTAAGTGCAAACCCTCACAGTCGTGTTCTGAACGTCTGTAAAAGATGTTTGTCCACTATTGTAGATTTCTAGCGGGGAAACTAGCTTTAAGTACCTATTGTTAATGCCAAAACTGCGAGCGCAATATTTTGAGATTGAAGTTAAACTACAAATTTTATTTTATTTTATTTTATTTTATTTTATTTTATTTTATTTTATTTTATTTTATTTTATTTTATTTTATTTTATTTTATTTTATTTTATTTTATTTTATTTTATTTTATTTTATTTTATTTTATTTTATTTTATTTTATTATTTATTTTATTTTATTTTATTTTATTTTATTTTATTTTATTTTATTTTATTTATCCGAACGCGCATTTGTATGTGCTGATTTTCGGTATTAAACGTTGCTTGAATAGAGTGCAAAATGGAATCTGTAAAAGTTGTTTTCCTACTACGGTACATTTATAGTCGAGAAACTGGTTTTACGTGTCTATTTATTGCAAACGCCAAATTGCCAAGAATTTGAAAAAATATATATATTTCTTACTTATTTAATAATTTATTGAATGTGAATGACTTTTTAAAATAAGTATGGGAGTAATATAAATATGGAATTTTTAAAATTAGTATCTGGAAAGTGTTTATAAAATTTTAGTCACTCAAAACTTACATGCTGCCATCTACAGAAAACACTTGAAACTTGGAATGATTTACAACATGTAAGCATATAAAATATTTTTTTAACTGTTCAAATAACTTCTTAAAAAAATTGGTTTTAGATTTTACTAAAACGTTTTAACATAAATTGTAAATAATTATTTATTTTTTTTGTCTGATGTTTAAAATATGTAGTACACAATAATATTTTTATTAAAAAAATACATAACTGTTCTATTTTTCTTATACTTAATATTAATAACTGGTTTCAGGAATACATTATGAATCTTAATATACCGGTCTATTCTATAGAAAAAATGTATATAAAAATATATCTAATTATATTTTCATTTTTTTATATAAACTCATGCTGACATCTGTTGGTAGCTTCTGAAACATTTTATTTATAACTCCCATCAATAATACAACACATTTTTTCTGAATTAAATAAAGCTTAAAACTGATTGCAAAGGAATTTTTGAAACTCTTTGTTTTTTCTTTAAATTAATCCAAAAAACATTTTTATAAAAACATCTGAAATTGTAATTTTTTTCTAATTATACAATTATAATTATACAATTATGAAAGTATGTATTTGTGTCATTTTTTTTTCTCATAAAGTTAAACTTCTGAAGTAAAAAATTGAGTTTTAAGTAAAAATTGAGGAATTTATTCATAAAAATTAAAAAAATTATCAATAATAGGGATAGTTAAAAGGCGTAAATTTCAAAAAAAAATTATCTGGCGATGCTAGTAATAGTTATAAAATTAGCGTATTAAAAATCAGTAAGTATGTGCATTTATTTTGACAGGTTATTTTAGTATCATTAAATTAATTTAAGAATTGTTCTATTCTGGCTCAAATGTATTGTTTGCATTGGTTAGTATACGAGTACTTAACATTTATTTATTCGACATAAAAATCATTATAATCATAAATAGTTAAACCAAAAAAATAAACATAGGAGGTTAAGTTTTCCCCTTTCAACTATGGCAAATTAAGAAACCATAATGTACAATACCTGCAATTAATTATTAGTTTAAAATCTTTTGTAAATTCAAATCCCGAAGACTTTTAATTTTTTTGAAATTGTAAAACAAAGAAAAATATATGTTCTTTTTGCTGTCACATTTTTTTTGCATCGTTAGATTATTATATCAGTTAAATATTTCGTTATAATAATTAAATGCTTCATTAGATTAGTTAAAGTTTCCTTAATTATTGATGAAACTGTAAAAAATGTTACTATTGACTTCAGTTTCCCTTACGAAATGTTATTTTATATAAAATGGACCGAATTAGAGGTATGATGTGTCAATTATTTTAATGATTATGATTTTACTATATATTTTTTTTATCTTTTTGTAAAATGGAAATGTATACTACGTTTTACAAGTAATATAAAGTAACATTATCATAGCTTCTAGATTTAAACGAGGCAATATTTAACTACTTTTCTTTCTGATAGGTGGCACAAGCAGCAATTTGAAAATCGGTATAGTTCTTATAATGATCTTGCTTTTTGTTTCTGACTTGACACCAAAGAACTTTATTTTCCTAAGGAATTCAGTTAAATATGAGGATTAAGAATAGAGATCTGGAGATTTTACACTCATCAATTAGCTTTAATCAGTTTTAGTTTTTTTAATAAAAATTATAAAGGGATTCTCATAGAATAAAGTAAAAACTTGTAAGTTACAGAAACAGAGATACTACTACCATCTAATGCATGAATTTTTATTTTTACTAAAAATATATACATTGATCTTTGATGGATATACATTAAGGCAAAAATATTTACAAAAATTTCTTTGCGCTGGAACTTAATATTTTAAATTTTTAAATCTTGGTACCACGTTAGACTTAACATTGAGGATTATATACTAAATTTAGGGAAATTGCATCTTTATAATTGAAGAACGTGCTAAGTGACATAAAGGTGAAAACAAGAATACGATCTTAAGTTTTTAGTATTTGCACTCAGATCTGTTCAAAACAGTACTTGCTAACCGTAAAAATAAACAAAACTTAAAGTTTATGAGAAAGGGGAAACTTGTTATCGTTCTAAAGAAGTTACTAATATGTTCATTAACAAAAAAAAAAAAAATTCAAACATTTCACTTAACACGTTCTTTCACTAAGCTCATCAAAATTGTATACAAAATAAAATATTTTTTCTTTAAAAAGTCAATTTTCTCATTCTAAAACATCAATATAGTTTCCAATGGATGACCAATTGCTAAATTTGGACGAACATAAACAATATTTAAAAGTCTTAAATTGGATTAAAGTGTACGTTTCCAAATGGCAACATTATGCACAAGAAAGGTTACCGAATTCTTAGACACATATAACTACAAAAGTAGATGATTTTAGCTTAAAGTTGTTTCAAAGTTTATCTTATATAGTGTGAAAGAAGAAAGCTATTTAATGCCGTCATTATATGGCTTTCTTAGTACATTCTCTACTGTGGTATAAAATAAGAAGTTGGTTAGAAGGACTAAACACTAAGCTTAAGGGGACACAGTACCTCAAAAATGGCAAAAATTACGATTTTTTTTATTTGCTAACATTAAAAATTTAAATCTTTTAAATAAGTCTACTAAGCTTTAAAAGTCTAGCTATATTCAAAAAAAAGTTATTCCACTTTTTATGAGGAAAGGTAGGATAAAAATGCAAACGAATGAAAACTTTAAATGTGTTTTTCTCGGACCTCGGTGTTCATTTTTCCTTGATGACAAGTTTTTCAAAACGCTAAGGGTTTTTTAATTATTAATAAAAGTCTTAGGAATTTTGTATGCAGTCATTCAAATATGTTAACATTAAGAATTGGAATTAAAATTGTTTTCAAAAGTAATACTTTTTTTATTAAAAAATACTTAAGTCGAAATTTTTCATATGCTAAAATAATTTGGGATTTTCTAGATAAATATTTTTTTATAAAACAACTACTGAAGATAAATCAACTTTGGATGCCAATTCTTATGTAAAACAGTTTAAAGTACATGAGAAAATAAAATTGGGTTAACATATTTGTATTTAAAAAAGCCTTAGCATTCTAAAAAAAGTTTTTTAATTTTTTTTAAATAACTTAAAAAATTAAATTAGTTTTTAATTTTTCTTGTCATATATTGTTTTTAAATACAGATTGAAGTAATAAAACATCAATTTTATTGTGAACATGTCAAAATTAAAGATTTTTAAAGTGGTACCGTGTCCCCTTAAATCATTTTTATGGTATACATACAATACATATTTATTATTATTTTGGTTTTAAATCTTGAAGAGGATACACATAGCAACCAATTAAATATATATATAAGTGCCATTTGTTTTTATGTATGTCATACAGGTACATGATGGGGCATGTTGTTTGGTTCATAGCTGTGTGTATGATTGTTTAACGGCGAGATATTTATTTAACTTGTAAGGATTTATTATCTTTTTAAGGTGTTATGATCTGAATTTTCACCTGTATATTTTAAATCTGCGTGCAAGAACCAAGTTTTAAATCGATATGATGTTTATTTAGTGGATTAACTGTATTAGGTTATTTATAACAAACGATACAGCTTCTGTAATTAGAATTTGTGACTAGAATTTAAAAGAAAATAAACTTTCTAAAAATGTACACAAAAAAAGAACAATGGAGATTCGTTACGATTTCTTTTCTCATAAGAATGACTAAAACTTAAAATAATATAATTGAATTTAAACAGCATAAAGTGGTCGAATGGTATGGATTAGGGCTTTATCAAAGTATTTCTAATAAAACTTGAAACAATGTTTTAATCAGAGCCTCTAAATCCCATCACTATAATGTCAAAATAAAAATAATAAAGTAAAAGCAATCAAGGTAAGACATATATTGCTAACTTTCATTTTCATTCAGTTTTTAATACATCTCGTTTCCCAATTCCTTTCCAATTAAAAATAAATTTACATTTCATACATTTGTTTTGCTTTTTAAGTTTGTAATTTGCATAATATACGTTTTTTTTTTAAATACATTCACCACAACTTCGTGATAGGATCCTTTCAAATATGGAGACGTTAAATGCCTACAACGAATCTGGCATTGCGCTTTCTGATGTTAAGACTTGAAACTTGTTTGCAACTTTCTCGGAACTGAGCGATGTAAGAATTTCCATCTATCACATCTTTGTCAAAAAAGTTTTCAACAATATTCTAACACAAGACAGTTTTTTATTTACTATGTTTGGGGGAGGAGAATGCAGCTCTCGTCTAAAAAAAATCAATCATTTTTTTTGTCTGGTAAATCAATATCAATATCTTTGACTTGAAAAATGCACCCCCATTGTTTTTTTAAATAAATGCAGTGTTTTCATATTTAAATTTAAAAAAATAATAGATTTTTAAGCAACGTTCTGAGAATTTTTTGAATAATGCTTCGATGTAAAGTTTAATGAACTAATCTTTAAATTTTAATTACCTATAAAGTGGTATAATTTACTCCAAAGATTGGGTATTGTTTGAGTTTCAGATAAGTGGGATAAAACAATTTCACCTTTATTTACAGAACAGAGTCTAGATAGTACATAATTCCGAAACCTACAAATATCATAGATATATATTTCTGTACAAAAAAATAATTTCTTATTTTTATTTTATTATTTGATGATTCATTGTTATCGTGTGTTATGCTTTAGAATTGTGCTATTCTGATTTAATGACTTACCTAATAAAATTTAATGTATTTTCTTTTAAAAAAATAGTATTATATAACTTTCATATAGGTTCTCAATGAAACGTCTCTATTTAAAAAAATATAATTTTAAAGGTCATTTTCTATAGATCTAACGTTCCAACATAATCTCTAGCGAACCATGAAACAATCTATAAAATAAAATTAATAAAACTTAAAATATCGCCTTCTTAAAATACTACCTATAAATCTTTTGGATTAATTCAAACTCTATAAGAACGAAACAATATCAACGTGAGAAGTTTATAGTGTATAGAAGTTGTTTACATTTGTCTGGGTATTGGAAAACCATTATTTTCTTTCTTGTGTCTCAAGCTAAATAGTTCAGGACCTAAAACCCCGAACTAAGATTTATCGCGCCCAAAGTCGGTCATCTAATGGTATTAAGAACCCATCTCAAACGGCTCTTTAGAGCGTATCCATGGCGACATGAGATAGACTTGCCAAGTTCCGTATAAAGTACTCAAGTTCTGAAGTAAGACATACGAGGTACGGGGACTTCAAACGAACCATACAAACTCTATAGTACATAGTTATTAAAGTCATAGAAGGAAGAGGAAGATAAATAGACCAATCTTGTGTTTGGCTTAATTTTATGCAAACAATAAGTTATCAGGAATGGGGCATAGATGTGAAGCGAAAAGTACCAATATCGGTTAGGTTGTAAATCACAAGAAAATAAATAAATGTTGAAAAGCAAAATTTAGATCTACATCCTTTAAATAAAATGCTTCATAATTTTAGTAGAATTCATATTATTTAAGATTTCATATTTTGTTTAAAATCTTAAAAATTACATGCATGACATTAACATACGGGTAACTAACAATTCAATTATATAATACATTACTTGTATTTTATTAATTTATTGTGACGGTTTTGTTTTTAAATTTTAGGCAAACTGAAATTATCCATGATACTTTTAGGAATAAATTCATATTATGCTTTTTTTTTTAATTCAAAAGAAATTTTTTCCTGTCTTGTTAGTAAAATAATTTTTACAATGTCTCTAAAATATAGTTTTATATACAATATCTTCAATGTGGATAAAATTTATGAATATGCAAAAATAATTATGAAAATATTTTTACAAATTTCTGGACTAAAGTTTAGCGCATTATGCAATTGTAATTTTTAATTAAATATAATAACTATATTTTATTAGTTTAAGAAGAATAATTTAAAATCAAGTTTTCAAAAGTTCAGTCACGTAAAACATAATAGCTGAAATTGTATACGCTTTATTTATAACTGATGAATGGAATGAAGAATTTTAGTAAATAGTGTTTCAGAATTTTTTTGTAACTCCATGAAAGAAGTTAATAAAAAACTGTAAGTCACCACAAAATAAAGAAAATATCTTTTTTGTCAAAGTCTAAGGAATATTGTAACAATTTTTTTTTCCTAATATTCTAATTGCTCACATGAATAGAAACTTCTTAAGAATACAAGTTATAATTTTTTTCTAAATCATTAAACAACTGAAAACTATTTTTTGAACATGATATTTTTGCACAATTAGTTTAATAAGCGTTGTGTTTTTATATCGCGCAGTTTCTTTTAAAACTTTTAGGCATATGGGTATTCATTTTACGACTGCAAGAAAGAAAGGTCAAATTTAAAAAACAATTATTCGCTTAAATAATTAAAAAAAATAATTGGTCACTATCTGCTCCTTACTAAACTGTAAAAGGATTTATCTTTTTTCTAAATAAAAAATAAGGTTTTGTTTTTTTAGGGAAAAAAACTATATTTTGCCTGTTAAGACATCTCTATCTCAAAGCTCCTTCTTTCAAAGTTAACACCTTATGAGAGATTAGACAGAGTTTTCAATCACTTGATTTATATGGACCAACAACAGTAGCAAAAAAAATCCTCTGCCTGCGTAGTTGGAAATAATTCCACTGAAAGAACAATCCGATATTCCTCTTCTAAGTTTCCTCTTCCTTATCTTTTCGGAGTTGAGAGATATTTTCCCTGGTTTGACAAACTTACTACTGGCACTGTTTGAAAAAATGATATAAAAATAAGATACGTAAGGTTTTAGAGAAGAACATGGTGGGTTTGATCGCAGCCCATTACGCTAACAGTCTGCGCACTGTACCGGTTGCGGGTTCAATTCCCGCCTTCAACTGGGTGTACTTTCTCTCTCTGTGTCAGTAAAAATTATGTCAGTGTTTGACGAAAGTTTATAAGCGGGTCTCTGATCAAGCACATAAGCCGGAAAATACATATACCAACCTACCTACCTACCAATATTGCAAGAGCTATCGGTGTCATGCCTCGTATCTTCAAGGTCAAGTGACGGGACCAAAAAATCAGAAGATACCCAAAGCCACCATCTTACTATTACACAACGGATTGTTAGCAGAAACCAACCCGATATACTCAAATCAGATATTTTTTGTATGTTTTTTAATGCCGCACGATTAATTTGAATTGAAGTCCGAGTCTGAAACTGCATTTTTTTTATTTGTAATATAAACTACTATGGTCACAAGAATCTCATACATAAAAATTCTTTTTCTCAAAACATTCTACTTAAAAATACTTTATTTTTGATGCATTATAAGATCCAAAGAAAAATGTGTGTGTGTACAATTAGTATTTATATATTACCGAAAATGTATGATTATTTTAGCGAGAAATATTTGTCACTCTCCAACCATGGATTTACTAACATAGTTAATCCCTACTTTTGCTTATGCTATAATTTTTTAAAGGGGTTAAATGGCTGAGAGCTCATTTAATAAATGCCTTAATTTGTCATCTGATGGATCCCAAAATCGAACCTGTCTTTCTGTTATACAAATGGATCATGTAGACGGTGGGGAAACAGTATAAATACATTCTTATATATAGGGCTGATACATGAAATCCGTTTGTGGTTCAATATCCACAAACAACCTATCACTCATCTGACAAATCTTCATTATTATTCAAACAAAAAAACTTTGCAGTATAAACGTGCGCGTAGAGAGAAAACAAATCCCGTTCAGGTGAAAAAAATAAAACTCACATAGTATTAGAAACAAAGAAAAACAAACAAAAACAGCATCAGTATAAAATGGCAAAAAGCTCGCAAAATTATAAGTTTCCATGCTTCAAATTAGTGTGAAAAATAGTGATCCAAGTCTTCAAAATTCATTAACATGATTATCATTCAAATATTTCAGGAGACGAAAATTATTTGTGTCAAGCTCATTAAAGAAGGTAATAATTTCCGGAGTTTTTCAAAACAAAGTTTTAAGTGCTGAGGACCTTTCATGGTGCAAAGTCATGAAAGCGCGTACAGTACAATGTCTTTCTACGGTTGTGCTTAGGTGAAGGCTCAGGAGTTGAATACTAGTCACTTGACCGCTGTTCTAAACTGTCAGGCTTATGTGGCTTAGTTAAATCTCTGTAAAGAGGCTAGAAATTGACATCTGGAAGCATTTTAATCAGTAAAAAGATCAGTTGTGTGCATAAACCGAAATCGGGGGCCGACTGGGAGGCTGAATGGTCAGGGAACTGGCCAAGCAATCAGAAAGTACCGGGGTCGATCCCGTCATGGGCATGGATATTTGTTTTATGTGTTTGTCGGTATTTTTTCTGAGTGCACTGCGACATACATGCTCTTCAAATCTGTGGAGTCGAAAGTCCTGAACCAGCGCACGATGGTGCTAAAGGTTTGCTTTGGGTGCCAGCTCAGGTGTCGACATCGTTACTTAACATATGAAGTGTAATTGGCTCTGTTAAAGCACCATAGAGACTAGAAATAGACAGCCAGAAACGTACAACCTAACCTTACCAAAATAGGGATGGTCAGCCGCCATGACAAGATGGATGACATCATTTGTTTTATCTTTTTTTATGCCATACTTTTGACAAGGAAAAACATACTAATAAATAACTGCATATTACAGACGACTTGTGCACATTAAATCTGCCGTGGTCTAAAGCCCCTATTTTATGGTAAAACTATCAACTACAGTTTTGTCAAACCGCCAAGTCAAGATTTCTCTAGCGACTGGAGCCTTCCCCTTACTTTTTTATTCTTCTTTCTGTATTGACAGCTCGAGGTTTGAGTGGAGGTTTTCACGTGGTCCCCCTCTTTCTAGACAAAGAAAAAACTGTAAAAAAGGGCGGGGGGTAGAATGTGACGTGAAATCGATACAAAAAATACAAAAAAAGTCTTCAGGAAGTCAGGAAAAGGAACTGAGATTCAGGTCTATTTCTGAAGGGGGTAATTCTTCCAGATTTCCCTGGTGCCATGAGGTTGGGGGAAGGTGTTTTGAATGCCTGAGAATTTGTTTTTCTCTTGTTTCAGCTGCGAAATAAGGGAATTACAGTTTTGCATATAGGAGTCTCGGATATTTTGCTCTGAAGGAGACGACAAGTGGATGAGGTTCATGGTTTTCATGAATAGATGAACGTAACTGAAAGTGTATGGAAATAGTTTGTAAACTTATTGTTAAGTATCGGGATCCCAATGGTAATCATTTTAAAACTTTTCTGTGTTTAGGTATAATGAGTTTCTCAGACATCCCAAAATTTATATTTGAAGTTTATTCTATCATTGAAAACCCATGCCTTACTTTCCTTCCTCTTTTTATTACTGTTGTACTATTAAAAAAGAACAATTTAGTTTAATTATCTTTCCAGCTTTCAAAAGCTCAGATACTTATAAAACTACAAATACTATTACTATACCGAAATAAATATTTTAAGCTTATTTCTTTAATTAAAAGATAGATCTTACCTTTCTTCAACTATTATCTCTCTTTGCCTTATCGTACTTTTAAAAATAAACATTCGAATTAATTACATCTCTAGCTTTCAAAAGTCCAGATACTTATAAAACTAAAATAACTACTTATTTAAAATTCTACATAATTATTCACTTAACGATAGTACTTTCTGGACATGGCTTAATAATGACCGAAGAAAAGTCATTTTAATAATTAGAGCAAGTCATCCGATAAATGTCGATCCTTAAATAACTTAAATTAACCACCTCCCATTTGTCTAAATTTAAGACCCTCTCTATTCACGCAGTGGTACATAGTGGGAGGTATTCGATCTACTTTAAGACATTAGCATTCGGTTGGGGAGACTCGCTGTGTATACGGTCGTTTAAACGTCATCGGAAAGTCGTTCTGTATGCAGATTTTCTACGATTCCGATTCATTTCTCCGAAATCTTCGGTAATGGCGTATCAACATCCAGCTCTTCGCCGTGAAATTTGTGTCAGGATCATGGAAATAACCAAAAGTCTACAAAAAAAGATGGATATCTTAAAGTGTCTTTAGCGATAACATAATTTTCTTCCCCCTTGGTCTGAGAACTTTCCGAGGATCTTGAAAGGACACGGGGATTGAGTACGGCGTTTCTGCGGAATTTACGACTTTCTTTTCAATCTGAATCTACATTTCGATTGGTTGAATTGACATGGATGTAACTGAAGCGTTGTTGAAATTTTAATTTTATAAGAAGAACTTCTTTAAATAGTGGGCAAATAGTAGTCATCTCTTACTCATGTCGAGATACAGCGGCTTTGAGTGCCGAAATTTGAAAGGTGTGTCGGCAAAACTTACATTCTGCAAAAGCATAACTAAGATATAGGGTTCGGTCCGTTCATTGGCGACTTTTGATAATGGTAAATTCAATCGGGCAAAGTCGCCAATGGACAAGCCGCACACTATATTTGTAACTATTTATCTAACTAAATGCACAATGGCACTAAACATCAGATAGAGTTATGACATTTATTAAAAAATAAATAACTTGAAATAAAATTATTTTACTTTTGAAACATTAATTCAAAAGCTTTATTTTAGAATTAAGACCTCTTTTAAAAGAGCCTTACATCTTTGCATGAACGTTATTGAAAAAGTTACTCTTACCACATTTTTAAAAAAATAATTGATTGGGACAAGCGTTAATTGAAGAAATTTAAAAGTTTTATCTTCATGTATTATAGTTAAACTTACGAAAAATAGTTGCCCCAATCTACGGTGTTTAATTTTAAAAAAGAACGTAATAATTACATATTTGTGTTATCACCATTATAATTCTCTTTTCCAACCTTTTTCCGTTAACGTTATTCAAAAGTCAGTTACAATTTTGTCCAACGATATTTGAGTTTTAGGGGCTGGTGACAGGTCTAGTATTTTATGATTTGTGTTGAATGAAATCGCAAAGAGTTTCTTCAATAAAGGATTTTATGAATGTAGCTAGGATCGAAAATGTTCCTAAAATACCAGCACAAATGGGTCGATGACCATGAAAGTAATGTGGTATTGATTGATACATGAAAACAGGAATAATATATATTTAAGGTACCCGACTGTGTAAAGTCATTTGCACCTATATTTTGGATGAGATTTTCAAAAAAAATATCTATTATTATACTCTGAAACTTAAACTTGTGTTCAAACAACAAAAGTGTGGAACACAAATATTGTGTAAGAAATTGTACCAAATTTCGGAGGAACACGAAAAAAAAAAGGTATGTAACCGTTACCAAATATATTTGGTGATCAGTATTTACTTGCGGTTACCAAATTATGCTCGCGATTAACAAAAACATTTGCTACTTCCTAGCAAAATCCTTTGCTCAAAATCTAGACCGCTCCGATTGGCTGGCAGCTTGGAATCCTGGGTGTTTGGCGGCAATAAACAACATTTACAATGGCGGACGCAGGGCGTGCGAATTTACTAAAAGTTTGGGGATTTTCTCATACAAAAGTTTCAAGGTAAGAGATAATTTATTGTGTTTTAAAATGTGTATATTTAGGTAAAATACTGAAATGTGTAGCTTATATTA
Organism: Oedothorax gibbosus; assembly: GCA_019343175.1. NCBI lineage: Eukaryota > Metazoa > Arthropoda > Arachnida > Araneae > Linyphiidae > Oedothorax > Oedothorax gibbosus. The sequence goes on along the minus strand of CM033282.1, from coordinate 8,354,217 downwards.
GCTAAATATATTTTTAACTTTTCTAATTTTAAGTTAGTCACATCAGATTAATATACTCTGTACACTTCCATGTGCTTCGAAACGTAAGATGTTTCTTATATTTTCAGATTTCCATTTTCATAATCATTTGTTATATTTATAGTTTGCTATTGAATGTTTTATCTCAATATACCTATTTTTAAATATGTTATTATAGTTATATATATATTTAATACGCCATTAGGTTTAAAGTCGGCGTGTCTCGTATTTTTTCCTTTTGTTCGGTTACTTCCGTATACCTGCCAACTACTACGGATTGTCCGTAGTTTCTACGGACGAGGGTATCAAACTACGGAGTTACGGAAACACAGTCAAAACTACGGATAAGCTTTGATCAAAAATACAAAATTTATTTTGGAGATTTGTTTTGCCTTGGTATTAGTAATTTTTTAGCATTTAATGAATCAATCGTTCGTCGGCCTAGAAAAACAAGGCTGATTTTAATGGGATTTTTTAAAAAAAAATCTAAACGATGTATATTTCATTTGCGGAAATAAAATGCCCAATGCGGATCAAAGTATTTTTCTTATTCGTGCGGAAAGTAAACCTACCCACGACGACTTGTAACATTTGCTAAGTAGCCGCGTAATCGCAGAAGGTTAGTGTTCTTTTTAAAGTTCTACTTGTGATCAGATTTTTCAACCAGCCGCTTCGCCTAGTAATATTTGCTAGTTACAGTAGTAAACGTAATAGCAGTAGGATATCGTTTTTTTTTTAAAGTTTTCTCTCTGAAAAAAATCTCTTAACCAAACCACAACTCCTCGCAATATTTACTGGTTCGCAGCGTAATCGTCGTATGATCAGGGTTTCGTTTCTTTTTTAGTTCAGGATAGATCAGTCAACCACATTTTAGGTACTTTGTTACTTTAAAAAATTACGATCCGTGGCGCCAAGGCCCGCTACTTTGGATTTTTTTTTTGTTGCTGAGTGAATTTAATTGTTTTTAATTGAAACTAAATAAGTTTTTAAATTCGGAAAGGTTTGCAGTGAAATCGTATTTTTTGTTTGATTTCCCACAAAATGACCGTCTTTGGTATTTGATTTTTCTCCATCGATCGGCCGATTGAAAATAAGAATAACCGGCAATCGAAATTTTTGTGTGATTGGTAAATAATCGCAATATAATTGGTAAATAATCGTCCCCCCCCCCCCCCCCGCCAAAGAGACTACGGACATGCCTCTAAGGAATGTTGGCAGGTATGCAGTTCCGTTTTAAATTTTAAAGAATTTATTGATGTTTAATTTATGTATTATTCCACTCTCTATACATTTCTCTGTCAGTAATATATTTGGCATTTGAAAATTCTAATATATTAAATCCTTTTAATGTAAAATTTTAGTTTTTAAATTTATATTGCCAGGGTTGAAAAAATAGTCAGACTACAATTTAATTTTAATATGAATTTCCTCAACAAAAACATTTTCGCTTGTGTTGGAATTCAACGATTTTGTGACTCTTACGAAATTTAATTTTTGCAAATTGTACTAAATTATTGCATAAAAATAGTCAATTTACCAATAATTTGACAAAAGCAATTTTGTGTTTTATTTAAACTTAATTATTATATACTTCAGTTTTCAAGATGCTTTTGATGATTATATTTTTGAACAGCTTTATTATTTTTTTATATTAAAAGTTTTCATAGAGTTTACTAAAGATAACAATGAATCAAGATTAAAATTATATTTAATTTTTACATTGTATATTACGAAATCGAAACTGATTTTTGTTGTTTTGCTTTTAGATGAATATGTGGATGAAGAGTCTCTTAAGTCCTTAACTCCTGATTTATGTGCTGAATTGGTACCGAGGTCAATATTTCAGGTCAAATGTCTAATTTAAAAAAATGTATTTTTATGTAAGACATTTCTTTTAGTATCTTTGTATTTATATCTTTGAAATAAATACTTTTTTTGGGCTTTTGACCTTTGTTTTAGTATCTTTGTCCTTTAGTATTTTTATTATGTCTGAAATAAATACTCTTTTTGAACTTTCTGGGGTTTTTTTTTAGTTTTTCCAGCGCTAATGAGTGACAGATAATTATAGTAAAAGATATATTTTAAAGTTCATATTTAAAAAATTAAAACTAACTTCATATAGTTTCACGAGTTTTTACTGAGTCATGGATGCTATTTTGGGTAAGTATCGTCACCAGCTCAATAAACTCAATCGAAACAAAATAGGAAGCCAGTTTTATAATGATTTAATTTTTATAACATGCAAAACCTAAATTTAGTTTAAATAACTACTTTTAAAATTTTTGCTGCAGGTACCAAAAAATTGTCCATTTTTAAAATTGATTGCTTAAAAACCAGAAATGAAGTAATTCAAATTGGATGTAAAACACAGCTTTAAATTTCTTTAAAACAAGATATAGTCCAGTTAGACTTAGTCATAATATTTATAGGCACCTTTGAGCCCAACACACTAGGCAGTCATGAGTAGGCTGACACTGCCTAGTGTGTTGGACTGAAACGTACCTATAGATATTATGACGGATGTCCAACTAGACTACACCTTGTTTTTATAGTAATTTAAAGCTATGTTTTAACATCCATTTTAATTACTTCATTACGGGTTTTTAAGCAATCTATTTTAATGTGGCCCGCGTTTTAACTTGATTAAATATTTGGTAATATACAACAAATACTTTTCATTCGTTTGGTTCTGTATAGTAAATAATTGGTACTTGACAACAAATATTTGGTAGAATATAACATGCGTTAAAATCGTTTGGTAAATCTCACCAAATATTTGGTACTAGATAAAAAATATTTGTTAAGATAACCAATTATTTTAATTGGTTTTGGTAATTTTTACCAAATATTTGGTATTCGATAATAAATATTTGGTAATATATACCTAATACTTTTAGTTCATTCGGTAAATTCGACCAAATTTTTGGTCCTTGAAAACAAATGTTTGGTAATTAATAGCAAGTATACTTTTCTCGTTTGGTACGGTTTACTAAATATTTAGTAACGAAAACCAAATACATTGTGATAGTTACCAAATTTATTTAGTATTAACTACAAAATTACATAGTAGCTGGTACCAAATTTTCGTTACCAAATCATTTGGTAACGTGTACAAAATACCTACTTAACTCATATACGACCAAATAATTTGGTACTGGTTACTCAAATTTGGTAATGGTTACTAAATTTTTTTTTCAGTGAAGAATACATGCATGCAGCGCCTTTAGGACAATTTGTTGAAAAATAATGCATTAGTATTTGGTCACAACGCAAATTTTATGTTGTGTGAACTCAGTTTGAAATAGGTGGGAAAAACACAACTTTTTGCATTGAAAGTCAACACAAGTTTTTTCTGAGTGTACAACCTGTTTTATTAGCTTGTCAACACCTCTTTATTTTTTTAAGTGTAAGACTTATATTACCGACTTATGTTATCAGTTTATTGTTCATAGTTAATATATAAGTTAAACGATGATATAAAACTTACATGTTTTCTTTTCAATCGAAATATTTTTAATAACTCATAACAACATTCACTTAAACTTTTAAGTGTGAACAAATTCAATACCTTCCAGAACTTTCTTTGAAAGGATATTAAAACTATATAAGTTTTTAATAATGGACTTTATTGCCTCCATAGTAAATAACTTTCGAAGCAAGAAAACTTCATTCTTTCTGCTTTATATTCCGAACCCAATCCCGTTTTCCAACTTGCTTCTTTTCTTCCCACTCCTTATTTCACAAAGACATGTCCATTCTCAGAATGTGGAGATCACTTGCACAGCATGTTTGACAATGTCACGTTGGAGAGCCATTCTAACGGGCTGTTGACAACTTCAAAGCGAACGACAAAGGAAGATCGTGTGGGTGACAACTTCCTATTTTTTGCTTAAAAGATCGATTTGGAATCCTTATAATGGTTAATATTGCAGATTCTTTGGAGAATCGTGACTCCCGCTGATTCTTTATTTGCACAGAAATAGAGTTTCTATATAAAAGTTTATCGTCTTGTATAATATATTTTCTTATTCGGTTTCAAATACAATAAATAGGTGAGTTCACAAAAATATTGTCATTATTTAAAAACAGGTTTTTTTAATAAAAACTTTAAAATGCCTTTTACCGAAATTTGTAAAGTGGGAATAGTGTTTTTTAATTAAAATTTATATTTTTTGTACTTTTTTACACTATGCTCACTTTACACCACTCACTTTAATAAGATAGTAAAGATGATAAGATAATATACATAGACTTACCTATTTTTCGTACCCCGACCGTTTACGTCATTTTATAGTACAATATCGCACCTTATCGGGAGAAAAAAAATACGATTTTTAAGCAGAACCGTCTGAAGGTTTAAGTTGTTGCTTGTTAGGTTATTTGCTTTTTGTAGGGTTCATTGTATATGAATAAATCTTTATCTTGAAATTTCGCATATTATATAAATTTTAAGTTGAAAAGTCGTATTTGCAAGAACGTTCCTTTTCCACACATATTAATGCGTTTGTGTCATCATGTAGTAGTTTTTTTCTCCATATTTTAAAGTTTTAAAAAAACTGAAAAAGACAAAATTAACACCCACCACCTCTGTCTAAAAATCCTAAAAAGACAAAATTAACACATCACTGTATCATGTTTTCCTTTCTTGTTTTTTAATGTAAGTAAATCAGAATGTCTAAAAACGCACAAATGAAATCTCCATATTTTCAAAATATTATAATCACAATCTCGTCAATGATCTCTATATGCACTGAAACAACAGCTTTTTTAAAGTTATTAATCTTATTTTTATTAAAGTTTTGGAGATTTGTCATATATCATGATCAATAGATGCCAATAAATTGAAGGATAAATCTTATCAAAAACATTTTTGGACTTTTGCATACAGTTTTAAGCATTTAATTTAAATTTTTCAAAATAGCAATTCTCTTTCACAAACGAAAATGGGATTCAAACTTTTCTATAACAGTAGATATGAACACAATCTAAATAAATTTCAGCAATTTTCCAAATTAAAAAACGGACAGCTGTTCAAGATCTTTTCGAAACTTTTCTACTTTTCTGCCATTTCAACTGCAGTCTAAAAGTCTCGACTGAATGTTCAAACTGTCAAGGTCCTAGACAATGCCTTAAGTCATAACAATTCCCTACGATGTCTTTGTAACTACTAAAAGAAGATTTAACTAAAATGATTTTAAAGTTATTCTAACTTAATGGTTACATGATAAGGGTGAGAATATTATAAAGTTTTATTAAAAAGGGTTGAATAGTTAAATAATAATCATATTCATTAACAGTAGGGGAGAATGGGGGCTAATGGGACGCATGGCTAATGGGACAAGGGGCAAAAAGCGGAGAAAAATATACTTTTTTACAAATATTTCTACACTACAAAATTGTAACTGTAAGACTTCACATTTTAACAACCAAAGATTAGCCATTAAAAGCATGTGTTGAAGTGGAGAGAAGAATTGTTGTTTTGGAGAATCCAAAGTAAGTTAAAAATGTATCTATTTTTACACTTTTAAAGTATTAAATAAAAACTTTTCACGAATTAAACTATAGTTATAGATAGAAGACATATCATAGAATAAGATATTATATGTCAAATACTGTGATGAAATACACGTGGTTCTGTGTTGGATCATTTATAAAAAATAGCACTGTGGGGTCAAACGGGACAGAAACTGTGGGGTCCAATGGGACACGAATAAACCTATCTTTGTATGCTGCTCTTGAATAATCTATATAAATCTCTGCTTTATTCAGTGAAGTTACCAAAAACCTTTTTTAAACTTTAATTTTAAACTTTTTGTACTTTTCTCGTCAGTGAAGTATTGGTGAAAGTTCAAGTAGATGATGACACAGTTTCCGCATTTCCCTGCAATTTCATTAATTACATCTGAACAGATATTTTTGCAGATACATGATTTGCTGTTGGTAAAATTTGCTAAAAATCAAACTATCATTTATTACGTTGGATTGATTTCTGAAATAGATAGCGATAAACTACGGGGGGTAAGCTATTTGAAGATAAAGACATTCTTTTTAAATTCACGTAATTTGAAAAAATTTCGTAATATTTCACAAGGATATGACATGAAACTTTATAAGCTTAATAACTCTTAAGTGGATAAAAAAGACAATCTAAAAAAGAAATATATTCATAAATTTAGTTTTCACAAAATATTTTAAGTTTAAAAAAAAAGAGACGGATTGGCAGAATATAAAAACTAAAGTATTTAAAACAGTTTGCTTTCATAAGATTTGAATGAAGGTTCTTTTAAAGATAATTGTTAAGTTTTATTTTATCTTTATGTAATGCTTCTGTAATTTAATGTTTCTATATTTACATAATATGCTGTCAAGTCCGTCTATAAAAAGCGATATTTAGAAATATTGTTCAATTTTGTGTTTATGGCATTTACTGACATAACAAAATGTAGGCCAAACTTTTGAAAGAAAGGCAGGGACATATTGAAACATATTCAGAATGATACTCATTTTTCACTTTCCTAACAACTTTAGATTTTATTCTTACTATTATTCAAAGAGGAAATGGAAGAGTGTTTCTTGATGCATTTGAGTAGTAAAGAAGAAGCTCACTGTAGGTCATTCTCAAAATAGCTATGTTATGTAGGTCAATAAAAATACATAACTTTACACCATCAATAATTTTTTTAATTTTCCTGTAAATTTCCATTCACAGTGTATGACATTTAAAACTTATTTTAAAAGCAATTAAAAATTATAGATTTCATTAAAATAAAATACATGCACGTTCTGTTTAAAATGAAACTAAACAATTAAAATATTTTAATAAGTGAAAAATAAGATTTTTTAATTTTTTTTTTTGGTAATATTCTTCCAAAGATCATTTAAAATGTAGAATTCCAAAAATAAAAACTTCGCAAAGGTTTGAATTCAACATTTATTAAAAAAACAATCGAATCCGTCTAAACTACAATGTGAAAGAATTACTTGTTATTTAATTTAGATACGTTTCGATATTAGTATCTTGATTGGTAAAATAGTTATCTTTTGCTCTTTATTTTTAAAAATGATTATATTTTTCAACTTATAATAAATGGCTAGAAATATATTCCTTCTTTTTGAATTAACACACCCAAATATTTCATATCAAAGCCCACATAACTATTATTGAGACAACATTTGGCAATAAACTACATTATATGCTTAAAAAAGTCATATTTTTCTATACTGGGCATTTCCACGCGTGACTTACACTACATCAGACGATTTAACAAATTTCGTTTGCGTAGTTCATAATTATTTTCTACTTATTCAAAAAAAATATTGTACGCCAGTTTACCCCTGAACATATACTATTTTTAGAAATCATAAAAAACCATTTTCATTTAGTATTTCACTAAAAAAATAATAAAAATTTCATACTGTGACTTACACTACATGAAAGGAAGTCGAGTTTTGGTTATCATTTAAAACTCTCATTTCTTCTTCATAGTGCAGTAAATCAACATTCTACCGGTGCTTAATTTAAGTACAAGGTTTAAAGCTAAATAATTTAATTGCAAAAAAGTGTGGAAATATCATGGGAAATAATTTATTAACAGTTTTGTGCGTGACTTACACTACATTCAATTTGTGACTTACACTACATCATGTGAATTGTATCACAGATATGGAAATTTAGGCAATAATAACATAACATATGTAAATAATTTTGAACATGGTAAGTTAAGAATTGCATACATGGTAAAATCATAGTTATAAAAAGTTACACAACGTCCCCTAAAGTTGGTTTCTGGTAATTTCTTAATTCTTTCTTCAATAGAATTGTCTGAAAAACCTTCCTTCTCAGGCCACGCAAAAAGACTTCCTGACCATTGCAGATGTTTCAATTTTATTGAATAAGCATCTTTACTTAACATTTGCCCCACAAAATATGTAACGATAATTTTCCTACAAAAGGAACTAAAGCTCTTCTTTCAGCATCAAATTCATTTTCCGAATTTTGCTGAGAGGTATTTCCTTTTACAACATTTCCATTTGTTTAATCAGCAGTGTTGTTTTTTGGGGATTTAATGAAATATTGGCAGTTTTAAGTAAGTATTTGTTTAATTTTAAAAAGCAGAGCAATTTTTGAGTGTCAGGAATCGGAAATATTTATTTTCCTTTGATGAGCAAATATCATTTAATATACCTATTTCGCCCTTTATACAATTGTCAGAAATGTATAATAGTGATATGTTTGGGCAGATTTCTTATGCAAAGTGAAAAAAATCTTTAGCAGAATGTGGTTCAATTTTCCTGGAAGGTGTGGCTGCTTTTATCCCCTCCTCACTGTATCACCAAGTCCATCAAATGGTCCTTTTTCATGACTAAAGGTAAATATGACCAACATTGGTGGTAGAGAAATGCCATTCAATGTTGTCTAACGGTTGGAACATTGCAATGGATGTGGTGTATTTTTAGTTAAAGTGTTGTCCGTAAAGTCGTTTTTGCTTTCCTTTTCTTTAAAGGTTTGAAATTTTCCACATGCTTAAAGTCTTTCCTTTTGCTCTTTTTTTTCTTTTAACTGTTGATTTAGCCATCTTAAATTAAAATTATCAAAATATAAGAAATCTACAAGTATTATAACTAATCTATAATAGATAAATCAAACAGAAGCTGTGACTGACACTACATTGTGATTGACACTACATTGTGACTTACAATACAAAGCTAAAATGTGTTATAAATAGAGAAAATGCTTTTTATTTTAAAATTAAAAAGGTGTGGAATTACGCAGAGGTTACTATAGAAAGAAAATATCGTAAAAATTTTGAAGTAAAGCTTTATTTTAAAAAGTTATAGAAACTTTTATATCTTTTCGTGACTTACACTACAGTCAAAAATGAGATTTTTTATCTTTCTAATTAAGAATCTTTTAGTAATAAATGCCGATTAATAATTTGTTTTTAAGATAGTTCTGATAATCTATTTTAATAATTTTTCCAAAAAATCTGATAAAATGTGTTTCTTACCTTAAAATTCCTGGGTTCAAAATGATGAAAAAACACGAGACCATGCTTTCAATACAAAGCAGCCATTTTGAAGCTGCTGTGTTGCCAAAGGTGAAACAATAATAGTTGTTGATACAAAAAAATAAAATTCAAACTTTTCTTAAGCACATATAAAAGTTACAACTGTAGAATTTTTTTTTCAGTTGTGGTATCATTTTACGTGGAATTAACCTACTGCATATTGTTCAATCCAAACTTAACTTATTCCGATTCTCAATAATATGACTGATATACTCTTATTCAGGCAAAAATAGCAATTTTATTCCGTCTTCTAGTCTAGATACAATACTTGGGTCACGTATGGTCTTTTTGCCAACACTGGGGTAGAGTCTTCTCCTGTCTCAATAAATCTTTACACAGGTACTTTACTACGTGATAGAAGAAACCTTAGTTTTCTTGTTAACATATTGTAGATAGTGCATTATATAGAGAGTCTGCTTGACGTTTTTCGTAGAATATATATTTTATTATTAAAATCATGCTTGTATACGATCTTATCTTTAAATCTTTAACCTAAATTTAAAAAAAAAAGAATAGTCAGTTATAAATTGTTTTACTTGGTAGGGGGAGCATTTTTTCGGATTTTTTTGTCTGAATGACAGTTTTAATACACTATATCAATATTTTGATAAATTTATATTTAATTCAACGAATATATATTTTTCTAATAAGGATATCAAACTTATTCCCATATAGTTATTGATAAATGAAAGTATTTAATTTTTCTAGATGTTATAACTCCTTGTTTATTATTTATCGTATGTTTTCAAGATCGTTACAAGAATTAACATTGATGAATAATTCGCGGGTTAAGTGGTCCAAAAAAATATCCATACCGCTTAATTCACTTTTGAAGCTTAAGAATATTTTTTACATAACAGTTGCTTGGTAAAACCAGTTAAAATTTCGACAATATATGAGGTTTGTTTCAATCCCAAACAACTATAAAGTTATTATAACGAAAATTCTATCAGGCAATATTTACTTTAATTTCTAACTAAATTATCACAATACCTAACTCATAATATAAGTTCAATTTAAAAAATCTTATACAAATAACTCAAAGCGTAAAAAATCGTATAATCTCACAACATTAATTTTTATATTAAGACAATTCAAAAAGCAAGTAGTTCAAATACCCCCCACTTTTGCAATCGAATGCGAGTATTTTCTGCTCATTTTCGCCAACACATGCTATTTTACGACTTTTGGTAAATTCTCGCATTCCAACCATCAACCCTCTCACCATCTGTCCCCGCAGTTCCTTTTCCACCATTCCTCCCAAGCCCTTAAAAAGCAACTGCTTCTTAAAGTTCACCATAAAGCTCCTTTTGGATGGCGAAGAATTCCGCGAATATCCACACCCATGGCCCGTGCATTTTGTTTAATAAGGACCGAGTCATAAAGCCGCAAGGCCTGACAAATGGTAACGAAAGACCAAATGTTACCAACCTCCCTATTACAGAGGTTCCCTTTTTAGTTTAACACAACTGTAAGCAGTGTTAACTGGTGTAGTTTGGTTGAATTAACTTAAGGGGAATGGAAACGGTAGCCGGGTATCCAAACCAATGTGTTCTCTATATGTTATTTCTATAGGGGAAAATAATTCTAAGCCAAACAACTCCGCATGAATGTCTTTTCAAAGTTTTTTTTTTTTGGTTGGTTTGGCTTGATTAAATGTCTCTATATTTCAAAAGTTTGAAATTGGTTTGAATATTTAATTGTTAAATTATACACTGAAAGTCAAAATAAATATTTGAATTAATTTCAGAAAATAGCAGAAATTTCAGAAAAAAGCCGTCTGCAAAAATTTTCAATAATCTGGAATAATTTGGCTTAGAACATTATTTTACAAGACCTACACCTCATCTGGCACGCAACCTCATATCGACATCGTTAAGACATTCGCCTCCACAGATTTGATAATCACTCATATTTTAAATGAATTTGAGTTAAAGAGTATGGAAATAACTCAAGTAAAAAGGAATAACTTGACAGTACAAAAACTGTATTCAGGCAAAGCGGTATGAGGTAATAAAATGCTACAAACTACTCACAACAATCATTGTTGGCACTGATTAAAAGCGGAAGAAGTCGTGATTTAGACTGAAATGTTGGTTTTTTTTCACTGTGTATTTATATTGATGGAATAATAAAAAGACTAATAATTTTAGCTCCCGTTCCTTTCTATACCTAACTACAAAAGTTGATTCATACCAAAACAGCATATTAAATAGCGTTTATAAAAAGGACTAAATGAATAAGAAAAGAGTCCAAGTTATAAGATAATTTCCCCCTAAACCCTATTTTCTGTCAACAAATTAGTGAAGAAGAAGCGTATACGGTAAATTTGCCAAGGAAAATGACACATTTACAAAATTGATCGTTACAACTTTATCGAACTACTTTAGTAAGGTGCCGAAGAAAATTGGGCAGCTTTTTTTATGCTCGTTCCCTTCATTGGCTGTTTGCTTTAGCGGGATCAATAGCTGTAGGATTTAGGCACGTAAAGACACCCTCCCCGCCCCCTCTTTTCTAATGAAAAGCAATTCTAAAGTGACCCCCCCCCCTCCTCCTCGCCCATTATCATTAGATGTTTTTTTCTATATTTGTCTTTGGATTTCCAGGCTTTTTCTTTGTTTCGACTTGAAGCCTTTGTTTTCTTGACTTCCGAGGTTATTTTTTACAAGTCTGTTTTTGAGATGTGTTTTCTTTTAAGTTTTCAGATTAGCACAATGTATAAAAGTAAGGGCGAGGCAAAGGAATCGGAAGTAAATTGGATGGCCTGTGAAATAAATAGGAGATAAGTTTTCTCAAAACATAAAAAGCTTCATTTGAATACTTTAACAATGTTAAAATAAAGTTTTTTTTTATAAGTCAGACATCGTGCATCTCTTATTTGCAATGTAGCTAAGTTTTAATGTTTTTGCTTCTTTTTTCTATTTTAATGTGCATAAAATTTTTAAAAAAATATAGATATAAATTCAAAGTAAGTATTATTTCAAACTACTTTTTAACAAAACGTATAAAATTATCACAATTGAACTTTAATTAATATAATTGTTATGTTACTAAATCTTAAATTTGTTTGTTATAAATAAATCTCAGAATTTTTACAATACTTATATAAAAACATTCGAAAAGAAGAAAAATTAAATTCTCACAAAAGTAACCATTTGGGTGGTTATTGAGGTAATACTAATATCATTCGAATAATATATTCACTTCAAAACACATTAATAAAGCTCTAAGTGTAGGACTTTGTTTCTAGAACAAATAGGTTTGGATATATATCTACAACAACTTGACTAAGCGTGTAAAAAATGGTGGTTATAGCAAAAAAAAACTTTTTCTTAATTTCTTCCTTCATAATTTTTTGATTGTTTTTCTATAATCAAAATTCAATATGTTTTACAACATTTTCAAAAAAGAAATTTATCAAATGTTACACCCTTACCTTTAATGTAACACAAAACTAACTTATTTTTAATAGACTGAACTTACCAAACAAATGATCCCATAACTAAACACGAATTATGTGTATATTGTGTTGAAAAGCAATTAAGAAGCCATTAGGGCTTCTGAAAAATTTTCGCGATTATCTTACTAAAAGTAAACCTATGTTCCCACACATTTCTTTTCATAATCCTCAACCCATTATCTTTTTTGCCCACACAATAAACTGATCTTAGATATATGCTTTTTTCTTTTTCACAAAAGGTGAGCTGTATATTGGATTTTACTTTGACGTATAATACTCTTGTAACCTGGCGAATTGTTTCAACCAATAGGACTATTTCCGATAAAGAACTGTCAGAACTGTCGTTTCAGCAGCTTTATCTACGAAGATCTACGGCGGCAGAGAGTTAAATGATGGCAGCTGCCGACACATTATCGGCGTCCGAATCTCAGACCTCTTATTCCGGTAGTTTTCTTGTAATTGAGGCATTTGAGAAGGAAATATTGATTTCCTTGTTCACCGAAAGTAATTAGTAAAGCAAATAAATTTTGATAAAGCAGTAAGTAAATGTTATCTCTGATAGCCTTGTATGGTTTAAAATGATGAATTGCGTTTGAGATACAATGATTTTCGTGGGTGTCTTATGGACATCAATTTAAACTCTTGTATAGTAAATATGAGATAATAAGACATGTGTTGTATTTTAAGTTGCAAAGTCAAAAAAAGTTAATTTTTTATTTACATTTAAGTATGATTGTGCATGCAATTGTATCATTGAAATATTAGTAAGTAAAATGCTTAGTATCAATGCAAATACTAGTGATGCATCAAAACAAGTTATTTTTGTGATATAAATGTAAAAATCACAAAATATTTTAAATATTATCTAAAGCTAAATTTAAAAATATAGCTCTTAAGTTATTATTTCGACCATATTTAAAGAGGTTTCAATTACAAAAGAATAATCCTGCATTTTTTTATTATTATTATTTTAAATCAAAATTACTTTATCATATTACAAATATTTGACAAAATTAAAAAATGTATGAGGAATACTTTTTACTAAAATTTAATTAAGTATCGTAGTTGTGTATTGATGTGAAATAATTTTCTTTTAACATTATTTTTTGTAAAAATAAACTGTTTCAAATAAAAACAGTATTTTTTCTGTTTTCGACCGCCCAAAAACTTTTAGACTGAAACCCAACAGTCATTTCAACTTTTTTTTTAATTTCTGAGTGCATATCTAAATAAGTTAAGAGAGCGTTGGACTGGAGATCTAAAGGCCTGTGGTTCGAATCCGGGTACGGAATTTATTAATCCTCGTTAGTACTGTGATTAGTATCCCCGCTGGTCACTGGGGTGAGATAAGTTTTCTTTGTGATTTTTCTGTTAAAAAATTGATTTCGCGTTAAAATTTCCAGCTGACAGTTTTTTTCGGTAAAAACAACAGACTTTTGTTACAGTGTATTTTATTTTAAATTTATATTAAAATAAAATAATATGACACTTAAGTTTGTATTTTGAAAGCTCTTCGTGTTTTATTGACTAACTTTGTATTTTATCTTTATAATATAAAAATAATTTGTTTTTAAGGTTCATTGATTTTGTGTATACCAAGATTATTCTAAACAATTTACATTCGACTTATACAAATAAATGCAGTCATATAAAACAAAAACTTTACATCCCATTATTTTTAACTTGCAGTTTTAATAAACCGATATATTTAGATTGAATTAAAAATTTTATTTAAAACATTTTATTTTATATTCACCTATATAAACCATACCAGTCTTAAATAAAATATCCCAAAAAGGAAACAGCTCGTTCAACACACGCTTTAAAATAAAGTTTTTTAAGACATTTTCTTCAATAATCAATCATGCTCCAGACGAAGTAAAGTTCAATATACGCTCTAAAGTAAACATCACATACTTGGTGATTCACTAAAGATTTGTCACCGTGGAATATATACAGAATCTGTGTTCGGTTCGACTTATATTATGTAAAAGCACTGTGAGGTTTTCCATTACATTATCCTCAAAGCATACAATGATTTGAATAGATTTTGCTTGTCTTTTTATCGACTGCAAAAGAAGGTGTGCTTAAAATATATATTTTAAAGTGAGTAGTATCGGAAGGTTTTTTTAACACGTTTCAAAGGTTTCAATATTTTTAAGGGAGAGGTAAGATGAAAATGGATTAGATTAAATTTGACTTTTTATCGCTGATGATCTATTATGAATAATAGATTTTTCGTTTTAAAATTTAAAGTATGTTATTATACTTTTTTACAACGTTACATTTTCCACTTAAAGGGCTTAAAACTGCATTAAAGTTTGAATTTACGTGAAATTCGACAAGATTACCCAGGAAACATGAGTGTGTCATTTGGAAAGAAATGGAGAAACGGTGATGAAGTATTGTAATAAAGTTAAACAAGAGATAGTAGATTTGTAACAGAAACTGTCACTTAGTACTGCTTCCAAACGAAATCCATGCTAAAAACAAGTGCCAAACACAGAATTAAGTTCTATGTAATAAATAATGAAAAATGAACGATTCTTCATCGAAAATTCAATAATTATTGTTTATAGTTTGCTAAAATTAAAATTTTATTTTTTAAATCATTAGAAATTGTCTTCTTTTGCTTTTTAAATGAGTAGTAAATTTTGCAGTTTTATTAATCATTGAAGTTTTTTTAATTCAAATTTTCTTTGAGATTTTCAATGGTTTCTAGTTTCAATGCTCTGAATT
This sequence comes from Oedothorax gibbosus, assembly GCA_019343175.1. Lineage (NCBI taxonomy): Eukaryota > Metazoa > Arthropoda > Arachnida > Araneae > Linyphiidae > Oedothorax > Oedothorax gibbosus. Next base: position 8,338,932 of record CM033282.1, on the reverse strand, counting down.
TTTTTACCTATCACACTTCTCTGTAAAATTTGTAGTTAAGGCTAGTTAAGTGGGTGACGAACCTAAGCTTTATAAAAAATTTCCTCTTTTTTTGTTATAAACGTAGTGTGAAAGCTGAAAATTAAGTCGTGGTTTATTATGGAAACTATTTGCAAATTTTTTAACTTTGAAAAAAAATTTGAATAAAATTGTTGAATACATAATAACCCTTAACCTCGACAGTTCTACAAAAAAACTCCCACACCACTATTGCAATTAGAATACAAAACTTTTTTCTAAACCAATTTCGAATCTATAACAAATTAAAGTATTGAGCAAGTTTCTTAGAAATGAATCGGAACAAAAGTTCTAGAGCTTACCTCGGTGATGTCGCCCCCGTTACTTACCCGAATTCTAAATCACGAGGCATCATTAGCTGTGTTACAGCGTCTCAAAGTTAAAAATTGACAAACAGCCTGCAGTGTTCACAATATATAGAAAACTAGATATTAATAGGCACCCGGGTGGCCTAGTGGGTTTGATCACAGCCCATTACGCTAACAGTCTGCGCACTGTACCGGGTGCGAGTTCAATTCCCGCCTTTGCCCTGGGTGTACTTTCTCTCTCTGTGTCAGTAAAAATTCTGTCTGTGTCTGTCTTACTCGACGAAGGTTTATAAGCAGGTTTCTGATCAAGCAAACAAGCCGGAAAATACATGTACCAACCTATCTACCTACCTATTAATAGACAGCCGGAACCGATTAAATTACCGAATTACTGAGATAGTTTCTTGAGTAAGTATCATTTTAGAGCTGTAATCTTAAACAGACAATGCACAAAAAAGTACACCACCCATGTTTAATCTGTCACTAATTGTCAACAGGATGCTATGTAAAGTCATGTTTATCTGGGCCGTAGTGAGCCTAGTGGTCAGCGTCTCGATCTCGGGATCGGAAGGTCCTGCGATCGAGTCCCGGTACCAAGGTACCCGGTACCACTACCCGGTACCACTGAAGACCTACCGAGTATATGCGGAGTACGTGCTCGTTAAATCTGTTGGGTCCGAAAGTCCTCTAAGTTCCCATACCAAATCAATACCTCTGGGGGTGACAAGCCAATTCTGGGGATCCTCTAGTTGGCCTCTGTCTCTAAAAATTAGATGGATCCACTTATGTGTGTGTTGTCTGTTGTGTCTGTCTTACTTGACGAAGGTTTATAAGCGGGTCGCTGACCAAGCACACAAACCTGAATATATATGTCTACCAACCAACCAACCAATCATGTTTATCTAATAAATATCAACACATTTTTAAACCACACCGCATAGGTTATCAGAGGCAAACGTCCTGGCAATAAGTCCCAGTATAGTATAGGGCCAGATTATAACTCAGATGTTGTCTTCATTATCTGGACCATGGTTAATAATTACTATGGGGATATCTTCTTTGACTGCGATCTTCATCAATTGTCTACTGACGCTCTAGTGCTATCTTTATGAAAACAATCGAAACGCAAGAAGTATTGAATCCAATTTCATGCGAAATTTGTGGGAGTGAAAATTCCCGATTCAAGCGCTTCAATACGTCCGTTACCGGCACATAGCGAAAACCGCGAAAACTACGCTAATAGGGAGAGAAAGTATTTTTTCATGTAGTCCTTAAGTTCAATTTGGACAGCAATAATTTTATTTTTGATAATTTTAAACATCAACTTTATTAATTCCACTGCAGATGGAAAGTATCCCTTTGCGTTATCATATTGCGTAGTTCTTGTTAACATGACATCAGTGCCGCCAGGAAAATGCCTGAATTACGAATAACTTTCGAATGTATGAAAATTGAGTGTGAAATACTACTCCGCAGTTCCAAAGACAGCCAATCATAGTTAGATGATAAACGTTTGGGAAGTAAATGATAAGTTATATAAGGAAACACCTTTGTCCAATCCTCAAAAGCTACTTGTAGCTATGTAGTTCGTGGCGAGCTGAGGTCTAATTTATTAGCATAAGAATTGGCCTGTCAAGAGGAGTTTCTCCAGCAACGAAGGTAATTCGTCATTTATGTCCTAAAGTTTTTATTTTCGAATTTGGTGAAGCACGAGTTTTAAAGTCTTCACTCGTGTTAGGTTTAGTTAAGTCTCCAGCTCAATGTGGGGTTTTAATAATCCATATTGAATGTGGGTTTGTTTCCGGAAAACATTTAAATGAATCTCGGAGATGAAATACTAGTACTATTCATTAAATATAGGTGTGTATAAATTCAATACAACCATGAAATATCTGTTTAAAAAGTACTTATTAGACGGTCCTCTTTTAACTGGATATTTAATGAGGAAGTTTTACTTGTGCCTGTATAAAACTTACTGGTTTAATTGTGAAAATTAAAATGTGAAGTTAAAAATATTTACGATTTTTTTCATTTTTAATTATTTAATGAGAAACTGCTTAATATTCACAAGACTTTCTTTATTTCAGGTCAATCGTCATTGCGTAACTTTTTCCGCAGTATTGCAACGTGTAATTTGACTTGTTCAAAGGCTGTGTGATCGCATTCAACTAATTTTGAAAGTCTTCAGCAATTGCCCCTATCGGAGGTTCTATTTCGGTAAGTTTGTAACTTTATTACTTCCAAGCGCTGTTTGTTTACCAAATATTTGTCAATTGCACTGTAAGAACTTGAAACTCTTTAAAACATTTAAGCGATCTTTTAGATTTTTTTTTAAATTTTAAAACCGAGAAAGTGATATTTTTAATAAAAGCTTAGTTTCCATGTTCCATAGGAATTTTACTATATTATTTTGACATTCGAATAAGTGTGTTAATTGTAAGTCGCTGCGCAGTATTAGTTATTTAAGGTGCATCTTGAGATATTAACTGGGTCACTCGTGATTCTTGTTTTTTTATATTAGTCAAATATTACGATTTTGGAATTATTTAATTAAAATATTTAAACAATCTTCTACAACTTATTTACTACCCTATATTTTGTCTACCATCCATCAACTAGCCTGTTTAACTGGGCTATCTTTTCAGGACTATTTTACGAAATTTGGGTTTCATTGTGTTTGAATATCTCTAGACTCTGTAGTTGTTGAACAGTGCCTGCTATAAGTTATCCTTTCATACAGTATACTCAAAATGACCTTTCATGTGTATCTAACGGTGTTTACAGCTCTTTTTTTATTGATTTAAAATTTCTCATTTAATTAGATTACCTGGTCAAATAAATTTAAGAATTAAATAAATTAATTAAAATGCAGTTGCGCTTGAATAAATGATTATACACCTTTTTTTAAAGGATCTATTTATGCAATTTCTCCTGGCAGTGCGTGTAATTTGTCTAATACTAAGTATGAGACTTGGAAACATAATTTTAACTTTCCCTATACATACGAATCCTTTTTATAAAAAAATATTTATCATTAAATTCTAACAACATTCGCAAGTTTTCCGCAATTTTGTAGTAAACTATTGATCTAACTTTTTACTATTGATATTAAAATCTTAAACGGTATCTATCTTGTACTGATGTAGTTTTTTAAATTATTTAATTCATTTATGTGTATTACAAATATAACCGGTGCTCCAGATTAATTTTTCTTGTGTGCCGTACTTTTGAGTCCCGATTTATTTGCTCTTTTGAAATGACTTCCTTCATAATAAAGCCGCTGCCCACTACAGAGAGAGTTTAATGTAACTTTCCTTGGCCTTCGTTAAACTACGGGCGTTCTTTGCTTTAAATCTAATTTTAAGCTAATTTTTTAATAAGTTGTTGCCTCTTGTAGATTTTCCACATCGTCAATAGCCGATATGAAACGGTAGTAAAAATCGGCAGCTTCAAGACTCTTACGTTCATCACTCAAGTCCACAACTTCAATTTGGTCTTTCTCGCCTATGCGCCGTGGTAAGTTTTTAGCTATACATTTGTGCTCTTTGAACATCAAATATTAAATTGTCTTAAAGTTTGACTAATTCGAAAATTACTATGGCTATTAAGGAATAGCGTAACTGTAAAGTACCCTTCCCGAGTCTCTTACAGAATCTATTGATACTCCAAAAACTCTTGCATCATTCTTTGTCTTGGCCGCTTTCATCTGGCCGTTGCAGAATTGTTGTTGGACCCTGTAACGAGACTGCTTGATAGAATTGTTACGATTTATTATAAACTTATCCAACACTATTTGAACGTCTTTATAAGTGGGGTCAAAGTATATATTAAAGCAATGTGAAAACTAGGGCCTTGTATCTATTAATATGAAACTAATATTGTGCTTGACTTGACGGAAACAAGTCAAAGTATAGCTATTTTAATTCATACTCGACCGCCTTTTAAATATAATAGCCAGTTTTTTTTAAGAGTTCGGCAGACTTGGATAGTTGACATTTTTAATCTTGTTAAATTGCAGAATATGTTTATGTAAAACTATTAGACGTATATTTTTGATTTTGCAAAAAAAATTAAGTTTTGAGGGGTCAAAGTTGTCGTTTTTTGAAGAAAAACGAACCAACTCGCATGGCAATACTTCTGTTGAGTGAAAAATCGCAATGACAAATTTTTCGTATTCTACTAGTTCCATAGTACATGTTGAGACATAAAAACTTATGGTTGACATTTGGCACACAGTTCCAAGGTCGTTCAAAATTATTTTAAAAAAATGTGTTTTTCTGAACTTTTGACCTTCAAAATTTTCTTGTACCAACAGTGAATACATACTAAAGAGAAGTAAGGATTATTTTCCAGCTAATTTTATACCTTTTCAATATTGGCACAAGGAGTAAATGACCTTAAAAGTCATGCAATTTCGGATTTTCGGCAATTTCAAGGTCAAAAGTACCACCGCACATCACTTGCTGTTTTTGAGAACTTCTCTTTAGTATGTATTCAGTAGACTATATACACTTTTGGTTCACTGTTGGTACATGAATATTTTGAAGATCAAAAGTTCAAAAAGTTTTTCGAATAATTTTGAACGACCTTGGACCTTTGTGCCAAATGTCATCCATAAGTTTTTATGTCCTAAAATGCACTATGGAACTAGTAGAACACAGAAAAAATTGTCATTGCGATTTTTCTCTCATGACACAAAGTATTGCCATATGTAAGTTCGTTCGTTTTTCTTCAAAAACGGACGACCTTCAACTTTGACCCCCAAAACTTAGACTTTTTTGCCAAAAAAATATTAGTTTTACCTAAAGAACATATTCTGCAAATTTCAGGAAAATTACAAATGTCAACTATCCCTACCTGTATTGTCCGATTTTTTAAAAAAAAAACTAGCTCTTAAGTTTAACTTCGGAAATTCATCGAAGGTTATATTCCAGAAGTCAAGCTTTTAATTATCTACTTTTCAAATAAGCTCTTTTTTTACAGGAAAATTAAAACTGGCTCATTCAGCGTCCGATTATCTTCAATGTTTTTCAACAGATTACGCAGTTCTCCGGTGGAACTGTTTACGGTATGTATTTCTATTGAAAATCATAATTTAAGCACTGAAAATGAATACTTGTGTATTCCAATTACTTTTAGAGTTAGAAATTTCTTTAATCTTAAAATATTAATTTCAGATAAACTGCTCGGTTCAGCCACTTCACCGGCAAAGCAGTGAACTCTAGTTGGAAGTGCGTGCTTCATAGGTAAGTCCTAGTAATTTTTAAGGACTTGCAATTTTTTTCTATTAAAATGAAGCTGTTGATAAATTTTAGTATTTTTATTAAAGGAGAATTCATTATGTAAGAAAATCGAAGATATTCAGAACACCCTCTCCAGGACTTAAAGAATGTTCGACAATCAAGACGGTCTTCACTTCAACTCGTCAGACGCAAATTCAACATGGTATCTTCGATTTGCGAGGTAGTTTTGATGTAATGTTTTAAAACGGAAACTTACTAAGCCACGGTAGATATTTCATTCTCGGTACTAATCTATGAAGTTGGGGAAGAAACTCCTAAAATTTAATTGGAATTCGTGATAAGGTTTCCCATGAGCAAAAGTGTCAATTTTGCGGTTTCAACCGGACTTGAATAGCCCTTATATTGCCCTAATACAACGATAATTCTACTCAACTCGGACTTGACTGCGGTTCAAAATTAAATATGCATCCAATACTAGCCCTATTGCCGACGTTATTCAACCCAAATTTTAATGTTTTATAAGCTTATTCCAGTTTTAGCAATTAGATCCTAAAAGGACTCGAAGTGAGAGAATTCCTCACTAAAAGTTTAGAATTTGTTGGGTTAAACTTTTTACTTCAGGGTTTTTGGGAATCAACATGTTTTACCTTGGTTACTCATACAACATTACGAAATTCTCAACGTTACATAGTCTAAGAATACGGTAATTTAAAAAGAGCGGGCTTTGAACCTACGTTTAAAGTAATTGCAAATTGGATTCATTCTATAAGAATCTATTAGTTGATTAAGATGACCTTCGTGCCAACTCTAAAGGTTTTTGACTTGGCTCAAATCACCAATTTTGTTTTAATTAAGTGCAATAAAGTCTACCACAAGCTTGCTTGTGGATTAAAAGTAACGGACTAAATTTGTCCCTTTAGCAGATCGTAAATTTAGGTTGCTGGATTGTCACATTTTTTGAACTAAAGTATATCTTTAAAGTTTGTAAAAGTTGCAGGAAAATTAAAGATTTAAAACTGTTTTAATATTTCTGGCTGTAAAATAATCAGTTACGAATTCAAAAACTTATGAGTAAATGCACTTATTTGTAAGATTTAATTCTCCATGGGGATGTGATAAATAGTGAAATATATTTTCTATGCACGATCAAGTACAACATAATCGCTTATTTTGGAATAGTAGGTAAAAATTTTAGACCCGTGCTACTGCACTACCCTTATATGAAATGTAATGGTTATTTCAACGCTTAAATTGCACAGTTTAACAGGTTAACGCTTTGGAAAGCACAAGTTCGCCTTTTCTTAAAGGATGTATCAACATTAAATTATGTTTAATTTTCTTAATGTTTAATTAAAAACTTTGTCTGGAGACCAGTTTAGACTTTACTACCAGATCAGAAATTTTCCTGTTAGCCCCGTGGTTCAGGCGTTAAGTGTTCCATGACTAGTTAATACGTTATTACTGTAATCTGCGGTGTGTATTTGTGTAGCTGTTCGAAATACTTTGAGTATTTTGCTTTAGAAACGAGAAACTGCTGAGCTTTATAATTAACCAAGCTTCTAAACGTAAACTCAATGCGAAGAAATCTAGCTAACTGGGATTTATAAATAAATACGCTGACAAACTAAGTATTTAAATTAATATTTAAACATTATAACGAACTTAAATTAAAATGAGGTGGTAGCAAGAAGTTGAAGACCTTAGTCTATTAGAAATGCGCAACTTGATATTGGTATTTTAGATCTCATTTCCCGTCCGAAAAATCTATTGATTTAGTCATTCCGGCAGGTATCTTACTCGGTAATTTGCTTTTATCAATTATACTCTAAAGTTATAACGCATGGCGTAGTAGAATTTATCAATTGGTTGATATATATTGACTCTAAAAGCAGCAGAGAGTGTAAGGTAATTGTCAAACTATTACGAAATAGCTCTCGCGTAGCTCTATTGTAGAGGCAATTGAACCTAACTAATGACGCAGTTGAAGGAAGTGCTTCAAATCGTTGCTAAAACTATTTTCGTATTAATATTGGTGTTAACACAATAAGAAATTCTGTGTTTTGATGGAAGATCATTATCTCTGAAATCACTGCTCTTGTAAATCAATAGTCTCTAATCCAACTCCCGGAAAGAATGTTCATTGGCTCTGCAAGCTTAAGAACGGAACGGTAAATTCGTGGTAGTAAGCACTGATGCAGAAAGCCTTGGTAAGCAAATTATCGGCAATGCTCTAACTTTATCTGCTCGTATACAAAATGAAAGCAAAGTACTTGAACAGCCGCAAGTCTCCAAGCGATATTGTCCCTCGTATCTAGTTACCTAAACTCAACCGAGACTTCGAATGATGTGTTACTGCTGAAAATGGTTGCACTTTAAGTCAAACTACTGCTTTTATAACAATCTTGCAAGCAAAACTCGTATGGATTAATATTTACGCCAGTTTGCACCATCAAGGTAAAAAATGGGTATGTATTTTTAGGGTTAAACTATCTTGTAGCTGCATCCAGCGTCAGCTATTGAAAAACTCTTAGTTATGTAGATTAAAGTTGGTAAACAATTTCAAAGCAAGACGCATCAATGAGTATGTAACTATAGGCTTAAAGTCGGTTCAATACATTTTTTAGATTAAAAGACTTTCCTAGTTGCGTTCAAAGTAGCGTTATGTCTACTAATCTTTATGTCCTATAAGAAATTAATTGGTGAAAGCGCGCAGTATATTTTTGCGAATACGTGAATTGTAGCTTAACTCCTCGACTACCAATGCAAGATTGAAATTCGTTCCTAGTTTAAAAAGTATATTAGATTTTAACATTAATCAAACATTTGATATTAGTCTGATTCAAATCATCCTTCTTAAGTTCATTTCTAATCGAGTACGACATTTGGTAGTCTTAATAGTGTAAACAATGGTAGACTAGTTTAACGTTGAGGCGACATTTAGGCAATATAAATGTTGAAGTATAATTATGGTTAAACTGATATATTTAGTGCTACGACTATTTACTCAATATAAACATTTTGAGCAACTTGGGTAGGTAATTTGCATTCGCGTAAGCTTACTTCCTTGTCAATATACACTTCGCAAGTAGTCACGTTTACAAGCTTCTAATATTTTAGTTTGTGGTTAAATCGAGTGTTTTAGGTCTTGTTTTTTTTCTTTGCCGCGGCAAGTAGTTCGTGTTCAAAGGTATTACAGCCTTTGCTAAACGCTCGAGGATGTCACAACCTAAAATTCCCTTGCGCTGGCCAGATTGAGGAAAGAAAGGATCGCTAGACCAAATTATTATAACCAGTGATAGTTTATTTTTCATACAGTCGAGAATTCTAGAACTGATAAGAATCCTTGTTTAGTGATATTTACGATTGGGGACGAGTTTCATTAGTAGCAAAGTGCTTTCATAAGAAAACAAAGCTTGAGTTAAGACTTCTACAGTTCAAATTTCTTGGTTCAAAATAGTGTCTACGATAAGTTTAACAGCTGTACAGAAAGATCTAGTTATAAATTATGCAACGAGGTTGGGCTAAAATTTAAACTGCAAGAAATTATACCTCTACTTGAATATCGGCTGAATATCCTGCTCAACGTTAGATTAGTCGACCATTGTTTACACGTTCAAGTACACTATATGTCGTTCTTGATTAGGAGTAAACTTGGAAAGGAAAATTTAAATGAATCTAAAATTGTATAGTAGATTAGTGCTAGTCTAAACTTAATACTCTACAATACGTTTGTTATCTTGCATTGGTCACTAAACAGTAAGCTACTGTGCAAGCAGTATTTGCCATTTTTCAATCCGATATAGAAAACAATTTAAGCCTGGCTTCATGGTGGAGTAAAGAGTTTTTTAGTATCTTGCAAGTTCAGTTTTTGATTCATTGAATTAGTAAAGTGTTTGAACTGCTTTGTTAATATGAGGGTATTGAATGCGAATGACCCTAGCAACTTACACAGCTTTAAGTTTGTCAGCCTAGTGATTAACTTCTAAGTACGACTTCATTAAACTGCAAAGGCAGCTTGAGCTGCTTGAAAATTAGTAATTGTAGTTAAAAACATCTGAACATCTTATTCGTAGTCGTTTTATCGCATGTTCGCTTATTTTAATGACTTCGTAACTATACAGTGTCCAGTTTATTCCTTCAAGCATTTCTATATTCCAAGTGAATTTAATCTCAAAATGTTTAAGGAAATCTTAACCCTAAAAATACTTTTGCCTGCATGTTACCTAAAACTTTGGGGGACCCAAAAGAAACAAATGGTTGGTGTAGTCTAATTATTTTGAATATAGTTTTACTAAACGTTCCTACATTAAGTGTTAAGTTTAATAACTTCAGAAACAGTTGAAACTGAATTGGACTTTGTACCTCGATTTTACCCCTTAACTAAAGAAATTACGTTTGGAGACTTGCGCTGCTTCATTGCCTTCATGTATACGTTGTATCTTGACTCGTATATATTGGTATTTACCCTTGGTTAAAAATTGCAAGACCAGTAGTTTAACTTCCGCGTATCTCTAGTGCAAATTTATTCAACCAAAACGTGTAACTCCATTTATAAGAACTAAAAAGTACATGGTTATTAATTAAAGGGTTTTAGTCTTAATATTCGAACGTAGCCCCATTAAGGGAAATAATGCAATCGTCGAATCGATTGAGGGTATAAAGTTGGTCCCTAAAACTTGGATTTAAAAGGCTTAAATATCTAGACGCGTTTGAGGTCTCAAACTTTAATCTCGTGCTCAAGCAATGCATGGAATGGTAGACTTCGTGTTATGTTTTTAATATTTCCTTCGGAGCGAGAGATGATTTCTTTTTAGGAAGATGCTTTTGTATTTGCCTAAGGAAATTTCCGGTTAAGAATTACTCAAATTTCCGTAAAGTATGATTTTAATGAACCTTCAACTTTTTCAAAATAAAAACAAATTTTAACCAGCTTCAACGTCTTACTTGAGTGAAGGTAGCATTGTAATATATAGGCATTTTTCCGCAGTTACACTACACATCCTTTTTAGTTGCGTTATTGCCCATGAAGTTTGAAAGCTATTTAAAACTAGACTAAATTTTGGTAACTATGTGGTCTTATTTTTGATGCATAAACTAGTGTAAATAAAACCACTGACTACTGTGTTTAGGGAATTTAGTAGGCATGTCCCGCTCTCAATAGTCTGGGTACGGGCTTTAAAAGATCAAATAAACTCCTTTTGAATATCGTATGCGATCAAATGAAATATTCATTTCATAAATCATGGGCGAGTTACATTTGAGAATTTGGAATACATCTGGTTAGGGTTAAATACTTTAGGTAAATTACTAATCAGGAGCGCTTAACTTCCTGGCATCAGGTTAATGGTTTGTCATTGACTTATCATTCATGAATTTCGTTAAATTATCTTATGAGGAAACATGTATCCAATTTTTAATGAGCACTACACTAAAAGTAACTCGGTTAAATACTTTAATAATAAGAAAAATCTCTTTACCAAATTAATTTCTAAACAAAATGTTAATAGTGAACCTGTAAAAGTAAGAATATAAAATCGTATTTGCGTGGAAACTTGGAGTATATCAACTAAGTAGCTTTCGATTTTGAGTAAGTGAACTACAAAGCTAATATTGCATTTTTAAAAGCAGGTTTTGTTTTAAATTTTTAAACTAGCTAAAAAGCCATGTCGATAAAATAACTTTAGTACAAAATTAGTTCAAGTTTGCTTATGAGATTTTGGTTTGCAGTTAAATCGAGAGTTCTTTTCTGGCGCCAAGTAAATTCGCGTTCAATGGCAGATTACAGCCTTTGCCTAACTCTCGAGGATGTTACAATCTGAAATCTTCTTGCACTTGAAATATAGAGCAGGCTAGTATTAAAAGTTGAAGCTAATTATTAAATAACTTGAGATTTTCTGTGCTGACATTTTTTAACTAAATTATATAGCGTAGAATAAAAATGGCTTTAGAGTAAAGATGAAAACATTAATTTTTAATCGATTGGATTAACCAATTTGATTCGAATATACTTCGCTAATTTGAATTACTCTCGTGCTTAGGGCTTGAATAGTTAAAACAATTTTCTTGTATACTTCATTCATATAAGTTTCTACCTATCGCTCGGTTAATTACTGAAATTCATGAATTATAAGTACAAATGCCATTCCTTTTTGGAGATTTTAGCATTCCATTTTTCTTTTTAGACGTGAAAGTTTAACAAAATTTTAAAGTTGCTGGTGTCTTATAGTACTGTTAGTGTGAAGTAATGGTGAGTGTGGTGGTAGGATATCTGATAATCAGACTTCAGTTTAATAAAGAACATAATGCTTTAATAAAACACTAACTTGTACTTAACTAAACATAATAGGAATAAAATTTTCGCTACGAGCGTGACATGCATCAAGGTAGTATTTATAGTGGACAATTGAAAAGAAATCTGTTCCCCCCCCTTGAACCAAAGTCGATAAAAACTTTTGTTAAACACTGGTTGGACTGTTAGCGCGTACTTGAGCTACCCTAGTCAACGGCACTGCAATACGTTTTATAAATTATATATTACTTTCAACACCGATGCTACAAATACTGCATAGTTCTTGATATGATAATCGACCAACAAACATAATCAGTTAAAGATTTTAATTTTTTTTTACATAATTGCTACCTTCACTCTAAACATTTACGAAGCTTCAAATTACTAGAAACTGGAGTATCAACAGAATCTTAATTGGGGATTTCATAAAGAAAATCCATTAAATTTGTCCTGTTTGAAAAACTAAAAAAAAATTGAACACGTAAAAGCTACTTGGAAATTTTTAAAATGGTAGTGGATCGTAGAGAAGCTAAAAAAAATAGTTGGAAAACGAGTATTTTATCAAAGTACAAAACTAAACTTTAATCTCGATGCTCAAAAAGTAGGTTATAGAATTTAAATAGCGCTAAAAGTTGGGCGATTGTAACTTATCAATTAAAAATATTTATTGGATTAAAATATCTTCCAATGGTAGAATGGAGACAGGCGAGTCTATTTCTACTTGACATTACAGGCTGTCGTTCATAAACTCTCAAATTGATTTTCCATCGAAGATACGAAAATTGATCGAAACCATTGCGGTAACGCAAAAATAACTAAATATTATATAGCTTCGAACGTAGTTCAGTTCGCATTCTCCAAATTTCTCAAGTTTGAGTAGTAGTGAGCGCCGTCGGTTAAGGAACCTCTACGGTAATTCGAAATCCCTTTTCTGCGTAATTCAGTCTTATTTAAGAGTTGAATGTTGTTATATATCTGATAATCAGAGTGAAGCTTGCAAACCATATTTAGCAATAGATTGGTTTGTTTGTAGTGTCCGGTGACCAGATCAAAATCGCATTTTTAAATGAGCACTCGAGGGATTAGTGCTAGGAAGTATGGTCAATAGTGTTGGCTACCAAATACACACCTGGGAACTCGTTAAATCGTTCTTAAATTCGCAATTTGAATCTGTAATTGATTTTCAATTTAAACTTCAGTGTATCTAGCTATAAGGTAGAAATACTTTATATGAAAATTGCAATCTTAATTGATGCAAAAAAATCTACTCAATAATTTAGTCTATCCTTTTGGTTAGAGTACGACGTCGGATCCCCATATAAAATCTATGAAATTCGTGGGTAATACTTTAAGACGAGGGCAATTGTCATTTCCATACTGTTAACCAAAATAATAGCACAATTTCTGACAAAGCGCAACAGTTGGCTCCACAAAAATGCTTATGGATAAAACGACGTTACATTAAACAAAATATTTCATTAAAACTTATGCCTCGTGTAGCTTTAATTAAACGTTATTTCAGCTAAAAAAAGCTGACCCTTGTCTATTCTAACTGATTAGGATCTCGTTACTGGTGAGTAATTGAATTATCTTCAAGTAAAGATTTTTGCCGATTTCAAAGAAGTTAACGAAAATCTACACCTGAATCTCTTATTTTCAATACTATAAAGACCTAAACATCAAAGGCAGGGTGGGGAAAATCGGATTTTGGAAATTTAGCAACTTAATATACAAAAGTATAAGATTCATTTCGTAAAATTTTAGGATTCAGTGTGTCTTTTTAAACTGTTTCCGTAACTAAGGTATAAATGCCCATATTGAATTCCTTAAGCGTTTAATTTCTAAAGTTTAGCTTTTGAAACTGTTTAACACTTTTGGAATTGGTTAGAATGTCATCTTGATCAACGGAAATTTTAGATTAATTTCTGTACTGTATAAACCAAAAGCGCTAATTATTCAACTATAGCCCTCACACGCTCCCAGTTAACTTTGATCTGGATAAAAAATATACTTACACTTTAAACAAAAGTGTTGTACAAAGTGTCTTGGATATTAATTTTAGGTTCATAATCCAGATGTATTCCTAACCTAGAAAGTATTGATGGGGTACGAAATTAACTGCTGCTACAGTGATTTTTTTTAATTCTAATTTTTTTTCTCGGCACGTAAAATGCCCAAATCTAATAAGTACGCGACAGTTAATTTTCCAATTACATATTGAAATTTTCTTGGCAAAAGGGTGAAACTTTTCAATGTCATGTACTGAAAATTCTCGCATGTTTCTATAAAATTTATTTGTTTGTAATTAAATGTTTCCTAACAGCAGGAAAGTATGACGGAATAGATAGAACCTGGTATCGAAGTTTGAGAGGTATTCTCACTTTTCTAGCATGAATTTTTTTCACCATTTAGAAATTCGCCAAAAGTTTATAGGGCTGGGTCTAATTTTTCCTTGCAACAAAGGATATGGGCAATGGGCAATAGCGCTCTCAAACCCGTATAAGTTAGTTTTTATGTTAAAAACTATCTCCGCCTTCTAATTATAATTTTAAAATACTATCTGACCAATTAAACTGATGTGGAGGGGAAAAATGTTTTAGTTGGTAGTTAAAACTTAAGGCAGGGGGCTTTTGTCCTGTATAAATTACAAATGATAAACTTGCACAATTTCAATATTTCCCTTTAATCATTGTCTAATATTATTTGTTCAAAATTCAAAACTAACACAAATGAAAATTCTCCAAAAATTTATCGGCATTAATGTTAAAATCTCATTGCGGATTTAAATTATTCCTTCAGAGCTTGTTATACTCGTTTAGTCACTCCAAAAGTTAACACATCCGTCCAAAGAATTGTACGTTGCACAGAATCACGGGATTCACTACGGAGCCTCAACAAAACTATTGCAAAGGTTTCAAATAGTTTATTAAAATCTGTTGCAAACGAAGAGCTAGCCTTCGTGTTGCAACAGATTGAATCTTGTAAGTTGGTGTGGGATTATTTTTACGTAAATTAAACGTTTCCGTTTTAAACATTTATAGATGTGCTTGCGTTCCCTTTTATCAGAAATGTATTATTGACTTATTTTCTTCGGGGTACAAAATTCTTCAGTGTTAATCTTTCGTATTTGTTATAAATTCTGTAATTTCATTTAACAGTTTTATTGGAATGTTTTCGACTTGTCAAAAGTATTAAATTATCATGTGCATTTTGTGATGTAATCGGTTTATTGTTTGCACTTACTGAAATAGCTTTATTAATTTTTACCTAATTGCAGGGACAGGCAATTGATTTTTATAGGTTATGTTTACATGCGCATGTGACTATGGTTATCATTTTGATTTTGCACTGTATCAAACTGTAGTATTGTTTACTTTTGTTTATGTAGGACATTACAAGGAATAAGTGGGAAAGATAAAAGGTAAGGGTAAGTAATATATTTTTATTAAGTCAAATAAGAAAGAATAGCATCGGAAACGCGGCAATACATGTTACGTAACATAAGTGTGTAAGTGTGGTAAGCTATAAAACTATTAAACAGGGTTATAGTAAGTTCCAAAATTTAGCAGTATTCTAATTTTTTTAATTGCAGGATATTCGGATTGGTTTCAAAGCAGTGTACGTGCACTTAATGAAATTTTATTGCTTGTGTAAAATGAAAATGTTGGTCTACGGCACTGTATTGTAAATGTTGGTCTACGGCACTGTATTGTAAATGTTGGTCTACGGCACTGTATTGTAAATGTTGGTCTACGGCACTGTATTGTAAATGTTGGTCTACGGCACTGTATGTAAATGTTGGTCTACGGCACTGTATGGTAAATGTTGGTCTACGGCACTGTATTGTAAATGTTGGTCTACGGCACTGTATTGTAAATATTTTATATTAAAAGATTTTATCCCATTGTTAAGAGTTAGTATTTTAATAAAATTTTAAACTGTTACTTTCATGTCTCATTTGATGCAGAAATGTCATACTTAATCACGATTTTCGGGGTATTTTTAACTTTGAACAAATTTTTTTAAATATCACCCAAAATAATAGTTAACTTTGCGTAATTTTCATTGTCCCTTCAACCAATTTTAATTTTAGCTTTGTTCAGTCTCTTAACGTTTAGCGATTAACTGTTTGAAGAGTGCTCAATCTCTTTGAGATAAACATAAGCTTAGTTTTCTTAAAGTATACTTAAATGTTTAAGTTTTTTTAGTTGGTCAGTCATTTGAATAGCCTTCTTAATAGATATTTTATAGATTTTAAAACTGTTCTTTACAAATGTAGTTTTATGACCACGTTAACATTTTTACATTTTAAATAAACTTATCTCTAAATGTTTATAAACTTGAGGAAACTCGTTTTAGGTTTGAAATTCCATTTTTAAATTCAATACTGCTTCTATATTTAAAACTATTGCCTTTTAATATCGTATAATCCCGGTGGTGTTACCTTGCGATGTCGCTCGAAGTTCCGTTTGGGTGCCTGCTCGGGTATCGACTTCGTCATTTGACCAAATTACGAGGCGTCATTGGCTGTGTTTACCGCTCCTCACGGCAGGCTAGGAATAGGAAGTTCATGTTTTTCGGCTGTCTAACTTACTGTAAGGCAACTCTACATTTCAGACATTCTAGGAGTTATCTACATACAATTTCGCTTCAATTGGCACCAAAATAACATTTCTGAGAACTCGAACAGTAATTTATTTTGAAACTACGAAATTTGGAGTTATCAATACAAAAATCGAATTTCGTACCGAAAATTTCGTATTTTCAAATCTCTAAGTCAATTTTGACGCCTATGATTTGGAATATAATGTGGGGTGTCCTGGGGTAATTATTGGACAGGGCCCAACAAACAATGCATATTTTTTTGCGTCATACAATTACCAAATTAGGGTTTGTTAATCTAGCAATGCTCTGATTAATTAATGGGATGAGAGATCAGTACTTTTCTCAAAATATATTAATTACCCAAAGTTCTTGCAAAGAAAGTGTTTAAACTTTTGTACACAATTTGGCATCGATTGAACAATTGTTTTCTTTTATATGATCTTGAAATTTGTAATGCCCAGCCTTGGGTATGTTTATGGTGTTTTTAGCTGAAAAACACCATTGTATATAGGATGAATAGTAACATTACGCCATGCATGTTTAGTTACGGGGTAATTATTGGACAAAGCGGGGAAATGTAATGAGGTAAAGACTGACAGCATCGTAATATGCTTAAATTTACTTGGTATAGTTTGTGAAGTCTCTTATGAATGAATTAAAAGTCCTAGAACAAGTGAGAAGGTTGGTTAAGTATCATTCTAGAGATGTAATATTAAACAGGCACTGTGCAAAATGTCTCCATCCACGGTAAGTTAGAAACTAGGGATTCAATATATTTTCAGTAGAAAAACGACATTCATAGTTGAATGAGTGAATAAAATTTGCATAAGAGGTCATCTATAAAAATATCTTCATTATTAAAATCTTCGCCAGTAGTAACATTGTTTCAAACCAAACCTACTTTTTTCACAAGTATGTAAAAAACATCAGTAAATAATAGCAACAACTCGTATCTGCACCGTTTAATTAGCCTTAATGTTTCGCAATGAGTTTTAGAAAACCATTTCGTTAAGAGAAAATGTGATATTACTGTATCCGACATCGAGACATAAGAGGTTAATTAATTATTTAACTGCAAGATTTAAATTTACCAAAATTTTCCGCTGAAAATTGAGTTGGTTCTGATGAGGTTTTTTTTTTGAAAAAAAAATTTAAACAATCAATAAAAACGCAAGTTTAATGATAAAACAATGTAGGGTAACGAGTACAGTGATTGCCCCCCCCCCCCTCACAGTTATTGGCCCCCTCATTCATTATTGAAAATAATAAGAAACCAAATAATTAAAGCCCAAAATGTTGTTGCCAACATGACAAACGTTAATGGCGGGAAATTTAAAAACATTTGTCACCTATTTTGGGCTTTAACATCTTATTTTCAATAATGAATGAGGGGCCAATCACTGTAAGGGGGGCCAATCACTGTACTCGTTACCCTATAATAGTTTATTCTATTGATAAATTAGAAGTAAAAAAAATTGTAAATGAATATAAACGAAAAATATTCCGTCCATATGTATAAGTTTTTAATGGAATTCAAGAAATTCTATAAGAATGGTAAAACCTTTTTTATGTATCGGTTCTAAAAAAGCTTTTTTCATAAAATATGATAAATAAACTTGATGTATAAAAAAAACAGGATATACGACAAACTTTAAACACATTATTTTATATTTTATCACTTTCTGTGTGTAATAAAACTATAAATTATCTATTTTCATGTATAGTAGACATTTTCAAGCTTATTGTAAATCTCAAACTATTTTTAAGTTATTTCAAATCATTGCAAAACATTTATTTTTAATAAAAATTCGTTTACAATTGATGGAATGTGAATCAGTCATTCGTCTATTTAATCTAATGTCTCGTACTTCTGCAGGATGCGGGGGAAGTGTGTCCCAAAACTTTAATTCTCTAAATGTACTTACTGAGATTAAAAGTTCTTTTCAAATTTCAGCAGATCATCTGGTTTACTCGAAGGTACAATTCGAGCCATATTAAAGCGATAGCAATTTTTTTAATGGTAATAAAAATGAACAATGTTTTGTTGCCGAAGTTAGCTCTTCTTAGAGCATATGTATTCTAAAACGCAATATTAATTCCAACAATTTTGTTGAAATCTCAGGTAAGATGTTAAATTTAAGTTAAACTTAAAAAAAAAAAAAAAAAATTGGCTTACAAAAGTGAAAAATTTCCTTACTGTCCTCCCATAGATAAAAAGTGTTAAATTTCCTTTTACAATTCGGGTAGTTGATGTATAATGAGAATAGATTGGTAATATTGAAAAACAATTTTTTTTGCTAAAATGGTACAGTTTCCCAGTCTTTTTCATATTTATTTCGCTGTTTCTAAGTGTAACTTTAGTCATATACTTTGATTGTATACAAGTTTTGGGAAGTATATCCCAACTTCTCTGAAAAAACTTGGTGCCTGGGGAGCCCAGTTTATAAGGCGTTTTCTTGTATGCGAAAGGTCCCAGGCCAGGGTATTTCCAAAATATTTGCCGACCCATAAATGGCCTGTGAAGCTAAAACGTTCTACCAGTAATACTACGTTGATAGGAGTGCACGTTAAATACGCTCAAGTCCAAACGCGCGCCGTGTGCGGTGTCACCCTTAAAAGTTGCGTTGGGTGGCTACTCGGGTGTGGCTCGTCACCTGACTGTGGTTCTAAATTATGACGCCCGTCGCCAATCATCCTCGTGTAGGTCTAGTGTCACGATAATTCAACCTAATCTTTAAAAAAAGACTGCTCTTTTTTCAACTCTTCTAAACATAGTAAAACAACAGAAATCCAATTCAAACATAAACCAGAGCCTTAGTTAACGTCCTTAGCCTAATCAATCACAGTTTACTCGCAACAATTGATTCCGAGACTCTGCATTTTTAATGCGTGTAACACAGTTTGTGCAATGCATCTCCCTCGCATAAAACCCCGAGAAAACGTGTTGATGAACTAGGCGAAAGAAAATGCGTCCATCTTTGCTTTTTGCGGTAATTCTCGAGAGACACTAACGAGCAAAGTAATGTGATTGCGCGGAGTTGTTAACCCGAGATAACTCGGGCAGGCCTTACTGCAGGTGGTTAATTAGTGTGGCGACAGGAAGCTAGGCCCGGGGGGTCGTCACTTATTCGCGTGCTAGGACCTCTAGGGACCTGCTCAGGTGGCGTGGTGCTGGGGAAATCAGGTGTACTATAGTAGTCTCTTGCACTCTTTGTAATTCGGAAAAGAATACGGAATTGGGTTGTGTCGCTGTTTTTTGATACACCTAGGGGGTTTGGAAGGGGGTATTCTTTTTAGAGAGTATCATAGTGGATATTGTGTGTGACACGAGGGTCTTTGGTGTAAAAAAAATGGGAACTAATTAGATAAATGTGTTATTAGTAAGATTTTTTTAGGAGCAAATTAGCTTAAACATGTTAACTAAAAAATAGTGTGCGTGTTGCACCGTAATGAAATTCTTCATTTATTCTTTAGAAATCAAACAGTAGATTAATGATACATTGTTTTAACTATCATATTGTTTAAAAGTTAAGAACTTATTGTTGATTATCATTAACAATTACTGAATTTAAACTGACTAGTAAAACCAAAATCACAATAGCGTGCAAATCAATTAAATGAAATATTTACTCAAGGTAAACTACACCAGGCAAGGTAAAGATAGTCTCTTTAAAAAATAACGTACCATTTTTTTTGAAAAATTAAAACTTTTGTTGTCGATCGGTAACAATTTATTAAAGAATAAATATTAATGAACAAAAATATACGTAATTTTTTATTTCAATACTCTCATTGACTTGCTTGACATTTACTTGCTTGATATTGACTTGATGATTATAAAATGTTATTGCATATTTCAAAAATTCAATGAGCAAAACTGACTAATTTTGTGTCAATAAATTAAAGAAATTTATTTAAAAATACCATAGTACCAAAGAAATTTATTTAAAAATACCATAGTACTTTGCTTTGTTTCTGGAAGTATATCGAAGTATAGTGTGCTTACATGTAGAATAAAGTGCTTACATAGTAAAAATAATCGCATAATAAACTAAAATTAAGCTTTAAACGAATAGTTACATTCTAAACAAAATGCCTACTTTTGCATCTATTTTCATAAAATGAATTTATTATAAATGTTTTTTAGTGAACCAATAAGCAAATTTTCAAAAATTGAAATTATTCATTGAGATGCAAATAGACGCAGTCGAACCCATGATGTAAAGCCTCCCAGCCCTTCCCTCTCTTAATTAAATTTCAATTAAATTGTATTCTACCTGAAAATTTGCATTCAAAGGCAACTATCGAATAATGGTCAGACCAATAAGATCCATTCCGAAAAAGAAAGATTAAATATGAATTATCCGTGGTTGAAAATAAGTGTTTTAGTAAGCAGTTTCATGGTTTTTCCTATATTCTGCAACTTTCTTTTGAATAATTCATGACTTTTAATCAAGCCTATGTGAAGAATGAAAATCAATAGGTTTTTTTTCTCTTTTTCTAATATTATCAGTTTTTTTCCCAAACTATTGTTTATTAAAGTATGCCAGATATTCAGAAAATTAATTGTTTTTTCTTAAAAAATGGAAATTTAAATTATGCTTAATCTTATTCAATATAATCTCTTTAGCTCGCTTTTCTTATGTAATTGAAATTTTATTCTTAGATTCTTAATCGCATTCAAAGGAATTTGAATTAAAATCTACGTTAACCGTTGAATGTTTTTTTAAATTTTTATTAGGTAAAACAACAAAAACATGAGATTGTATTACAGTTTTATCATGTTTATGATTCCAAGAGAAAGTTCGTCATTACAAAGCACTGTTCTATACAGCATAAGATAGGACATTAAAAAACGACGTTATAATTGCTAAAAAAAAGGAACGACTAATTACCTTTGCATGAATAATTTACACACTAGTATTTATTTTAAATAAAATATATAATTAACCCTCGTGTTAATGTAACGTCAATTCAACCCCCCCCCCCCCTCTAAAAAAATGTGTTTAAAAAAATGATAAATCAACGTTATGTCTTTAATTTAACACACTTTTCTTTTGTGATTATGGTAAGATAAGTCGTTTTTTCATCGGTTCAAATATAGTATGTATTTAAAATAGCTATAAGTATACTTTGTTGAGTCATATATTTTGCGGTAAAACTCAAAATGTGTAAGGAAAGACATATTGTCAGTGTTTTCTTTCTCTGAAAAATATTTAGTTAATTGATTTTTTAAAAGTTTTAACAATATGGGTGTTATTTTTAAAAATAAAACAGAGGTGTTGGGATTTGTGTATTTTTCCCTTATGATTCTACCACATCATCTACAGTAGCATTTGTGCAGGCGTGCTGTTAACCTGTGCTTAATAAAAAAAGATGCCGTTATCTGATGTGATTCAATATAACTTTCAATCATTTTATACTACATGGTATAGTTGTGAAAGCATAGTAAATTGAACAATGAACGTTTTATTATAAAAATTTTATTTAATGAACGTATTTCCGTAATTGATATTGCAACAAACTGAGAATAAGCATGAATAATATGCACATCGATGATTATTCAAACAAATTGAGTGCTTTCCAACTTGATGACATCCCAACAATCGACGAGTGATAAAAATGTACAAAGCTGGTCTTTTTAAACACATTACTGCAAGTTTGAAAATACTGTAAGTGATACTCAACTGTTTGATTTTGAGCAAATTTAGTTTTTTAAACAAAAAACTTCAAAAAGTTTAGAAATAGATATTTTAGATTATTTAAATTATTAGGTTTATCTATTTTTTTATAAATTTTATGTAAAAAACTTTCAAAGGTCTCAAGAGAACATTACCTAACCTTAAAATAGTTAATTTTGATTGTCGGAAAAGAAAATGTCACTCAATTTACAATTTATATATTCATTTAATTTTTCATTTTTTTCTGCAAGTAACTATTAACGCTTTTTAGGAATTTGTAGAATATAAATATTAACAAAAATTAGATTCCTTTCAGTATTAAATTTATTTTAAAATAAAAAAACACGAAATTTAATTATTCGTGAATTCACTTCTTTTGAGATATCCAGGCTTTGTTTTGTCACACTTGAAAACATGGGAAAACACTTTTTCAAAATGAGATTTATTAATGTGGATAACATTTGAACTTATCTATAAAAAAATTAAGTCGTTATTTTAAACTTATACGAAAAACACTTTTTCTTTCCACATTTTTATTATGCATTGACATTTGTGTGTACATATAAAAAGAAAACATCATCGTGATGAAAACATCATCGTAATTTTTGAAAAAAATTTAATTGCATTATTTACTGTAATTTTTTTAAAGCAATTTATCGCATAGATACTTTAACTCAATTTTGGCATTAATTTCATCTGAGGCATTGTCAAACCAGTTGTTTGCACCCATCTCCGGTTTAAACATCATCATTGATCACTTTCAAAGGCCTAATCCTGAGGATAATTTTGAATTACCCACGGATCCCTTTATTGAATGGAAGAGATTGATTTAACACGCGTCAGTAGACCCACACGGGAAATCTCCCGCTTTTAAAACACCCTGTGTTTGTTATAATTTTTAAGGTCGATATCTTTAAAGCGAAAAAGGAGCTTTAAATTTATATTTTCAAGGTCTTGAAACTATTCATTTTGAATAGAGGATTACTTACTTTTATAAGTTGTGTCAATATTTTGAAGACAATAATTTGAGGTTGACTTTATATATTAAGGACAAAACAATTTTAGATATATAATGTATTAAACAGTCCTTTATGCAATTGTGGCATAAAAATGACCTTTAATTGGAAGACCACTGTTGATTTTATTTGAAGATTTTTTGGGGGCATGGAAAATAAGAACGCATTAGTTTTTTCGATATTTTGTTTAAAAGTTTGGTGATTAAAGATCTAAAAAATTAATTTTGGGATTAATATAAAACACAAATTTTTGAGTGAAATATGAGTTTTTGGAGAATTTTTTTAAGTTTGAATTTTTCAAATTTTTGAGTTTGCTTTAAAATAAAGTAGATATTCACAGAATTTATTTCAGTAATAACTGTTTAATAATAACATAATCAAATCATTACAAATTTTTAATTGACAAACTTAAGGTCATTATAACATAAAAAATGCAGAATAGTAAACTCTTGAGTTTGCCATTATTAAAATTGCTTGTTACTAACTTTCAACTGGAAAGAATGCAAGATATGTCAAGCTTTGAGTGTCAGAACAATTTTTTTGAAACCTTAAAAATGTACATTTTATTTTTTTCTTCTGAGAATTGTCAAAGCGTATAGTTTAAAAATTCGTCTTTGGTATATTTTGAAATTGGAATGTCATCATACATTAAAATAATAATGAAATGTTATATTTGTAATTAATTTCTTACAATTAACATTTTATTTAAAAAAGTTATTGTTACATTATATATTTTAACAAATAGTATTTAAATATCCCTTATTAAAATTGGTTATTCACAGTTTAAACGCTTTTCAGACGACACAGTACAGTTTACTAATTCCGATATTAAATTTTTCTCACAATCACTTCAAATTATCATTCCAATGATAAAAAAGATATTTTCAACATTTCTTAGTAAAATAAAAAGCATAATACTTTTCTTAGGCTCCCTGTCAAAACGATAACAACTTATTATAACCTATAAGTAATTCCATAAAAAAAATGAGTTACTACTTTTAAGTAAACATTAGCAGCAGTGATTCTTTAACAATGAAAAATGACGCTGTAGCATGATAGCACACAGAATAGAAACATGTTTTATTTCATTAATCACAATGTCAATTCCTGCGACTGCAAAGGAAGCGCATTTTATCGGCGATTACTGCAATTTTTAGGTGATTTATAACATTTGAGTAGATAGTACAGAGAGCCCTCTTGACATGGGCTGAAACTCTTGGAAGAAAAATGAACTTCTTTAGCATTTCTCGTGATGGAGTGTTGAATTAACCGCTTTTAAAATAAATTGTAAAATTGGCATAGAGAAAACATACATTTTGATTTTTGGTGATAGTCTGGAAAATAGTATTTGGCAATTTTTCTACTGGATATTGAGTAAATGTTTTATTCGAAAAAAATTATTTTTAAGAAGTATAAACCATTGTTTTATTTTAAGCGGTGTGACTTGCATGAAACCAATATGTATGTCAAGTTTCGTAAGAACATTTAAACTTATTTACTTAAAAATTTATGTAGTATGAGGAAAAAAATTAGTTTTGCGAATAATGCTGGATGGTACACAGAAGTAGTTTTAAAGTGTTCCTCCTTAAAAAAAATCTAAAATTAATCACTATCAAAGATAGTTGGAAATTCCAAACAAAAAAAAATGATAATCGTCAAAATGTGTGCTTTGCATTTATTATACACCACAAACAACAATTGATCGATATTAAAATGATCAAAAAGAAATGTATTTTTAGTGTGATAAGAAATATATCGTTTTATACAATCATAAAATAAGTACATTTAAATACATGAAAATCTTGTGATAAAGTTATATTTGTGTATATTTTTTAAATTTTTTATCAGCTATGCAAACTTCGTATTACTCCTCCTATATCATTGACTGTAAGGCACTAACAAGCTACCAGATAATTTTATCTCTGAAACAAAGAATCTGTTCGAAACTCTAAACCGTTGTTATAAATGAGTCTCCGTGCCTTGAGGCTGAAACAAAATTCGTTCTTATCCCTACTTTTTCAACTTAACTTATAAATATTTCATTGTACCATCACGAGAGCATCCATAAGGCATTTAAGAGAAAAATAAAAAACTAGGTTTAGGGATGTTTTTATACTATTTTTAATTTACTATTGAGAGTAAATTAGTTGCTGAGCTGTACTTTACTTGAAAGTCTATGTGAAAAAATTGCAGTTTAAAGGGAAATTGTACCAAGCATCGAAATTTTTAAGGTAACTTTAAGCTAATTAATTTGGAAATTTTTCAATAATGGAAATATTTTTGAAAAATTTTATACACGTATTTGGCTACATTTACTTATTTACATAGCAAAAGGAAATGTCTTATTTTCACACAAAAAATGTCTTAAACGAATGCCAAAAGATTAAGATGCGAAATCGCGTCTATAAGTTTCAGACATTTATGACGGCTGAAACAGCTACGTTTGAAATGTTTATCGTTTCTGAAAATTTGATAATTTCGGACACTTCTGATATAATCCAAAATATAAAAATATAACAGCACTGTAAAAAAAATTATGGAACGTTATGGTGGAATCTGGAAAAATTTGCTGCCATCGGGTTTATAAAGTAATGGTCCACCTTTTTTTTTACAGTGAGCCTTTTCAAATTTTTTTTTAAAAATAAGCATTGTTGTTTTGTGTTGTTACTAATGCACTTGGGAACCAGCTCTTCCGCGGAGCGGCAAGGATTAGGCAAATGGTGCGGTTCTGAGGAGAGATGCCGTGTAGAGACCACACGGCAGAAATCCGACTTGGCATCGTGCTGACAGATGCTGCATCTATCGCCACTCCACATTAGCATAAGATAGAAATAGCATTTAATATGTCAAGTTTATTCAATACTATTTTACTGTAGTTGAAAAAATTATAAAAACATCGTTGAACCACTTAAATGGAAATAATATTTACATTACGTTTGTTAAACATTCTATAAATTGATAATAATATATTTTATCTTATTGACTATAGAGTTAAATTCAAACCAATCCACCACAACTATAAAATAGCATTGTCATAATTATATATTTATCTAAAACTTGGAAACAGCTATTTTAAAAGGCAACAAAACTGTCAAATATTAAATTGGAGTAATTTAGCATTTTATTGCCTTTTAATATTAAAATGTTTTTGAAAGAAAAAAAATAATTTATAGAAATATCGTGCATCATTGTCCAAAAAATAAGTATCTTTTGATATAGAATATTCTTAATTTATGATAAAAAAAAACTTAAGGCACAAATTATGCATCGTCAAATTAATACTTTTAAGTAAAAAGAAATAGAGATTACTTATTAAGTTTCCCAACTGTTTTTCTCTTTTAAAGTACTAAATATATAATTCTATAATATATGTAGTAGTTGAATGAAGAAACTAAAGCATTTTTAGAATACCTTTTATTTGAACACAAAAATGTATTACATGACTTACCTTATTAAGTTTTATCCAACATAATAATATATTTTTGCTATTTCTAATACACATATTGCAATATATTATCGTACATAAACATTGTGTTTCAAATCATGGAATATCGAAGCGATAATAAGACTTTTTATTTTTTTATATTAATAACAAGACTGGGAAAACACAGTTACCTGGTAGAATAGCAAAAGTAATTAACATATGTTTGCCAAATTGAAAGAAACCTCTATTTATTTTCCTACATTTTTAATTGCAAGCTTCGACATTTAAGACGCTTAATGCGACTCAAATTACATTTAAAACACTAAACAGAACGATTTGCTGTTTATGTTTTGTTCAAATAACTGTCCATTTTAGTATTGAAGTTTGTTTATTAAGAAACATTTGGCATGAATGTCTTCAGGAACTGCAAACAATTGCAGTACTACAACCTTTTAATTCTTGTTAAACACGAATAGATATATTTTTTATCTAAAAATTTTTAATTACAAAGAAAGGTTAAAATGTACTTAAAATAATCTGTGGTGTATAAAATATGTGCTGTTGCAGTTAAACAAGATTCTTTAAACTAATGAGTGCTATTTCTTACATAGCTTACTAACTATTGCTTTTATACAGCTGTTTTAACAATTTTATAAATTTAATATACTATTTTAACCTTCTACACTGACTAAACATTATGAAATAAAATGTATGTCCACTTTTTTTAATTTTCTGTTCTTTTTTATTGTTTTTGGCATTCTTTTAATCAGTTTGTTGCAAGAAAAAATGTTCATGTAAAAGAGGAGTAAATCATTTATTCTCAATTGACCTTATAAAAATAAAACGGAGCCATAGAAAAAAAAGTCGCTAGGGAGCATAACTGCGCCGTTGGGAAAATGATTGTTTCTAACAAAGAAACCGCTTTAAATCTTAATCATTGTTTAATTATTTGACAAAAGCTTACTTAATAGAATAAGAGTAAAAAATGAGTAATAAAAAATTAAAAATAAATTAAGTAACAAATGTTTTTCCTTAGATAGTATTAATTTATTCTTATTTTTAATGGCGAGTAAAATATAATAGAGTGTTTACATTTAATTTGAACAAAAGATAATTTTTTCAAATATTTTAAATTCTAATTGGTAAAAATTATTAAATAAAAGTTTCCTTGGAAATCAAAATGCAGTGCTGTGCGCTAGAGAATTATTAATTAAGTAAAATTGGATTAAATCTATGATATTTGTATTTTTATTATTACCCAACTTTTAATAAATCTATTTTTAGTTTAAAAATAGTTTTTTTTAAAGCATAGAACAATAAAACGTAAAGCAATTTCAACAAACACACAGCTAAACTTTATTTTTATATTATTCGCGAATATTCATTTCTTAGATACCCTCCGCGATTTTAACTTTAACTTAGAAAAGTTCAACTAGATTACATTTACTTTAAACGGAATAACAATGGTAAGAATGGAATAAAATAGAATGGGAATGGGGAATTTTTCGGTTGACAACATTTTAATTTCTGGCCGCTAAGCCCATTTCCTGTCTCCTATGTCGCCAGGAATCCTCTTCACGCTTTATATCCTACCTATTCTTTCTCTGTAACCTTATCTATCTTTTTTCAAAGATTCTGCCTATCTTTCTATGGATTTTGCCTATCTTTTTGTGTATCCTGCATTTATTTCATCTCTTTTAGCTGAAGTGTGTATTTTTTGTAGTCTAGCGTGCTCGCTACTTTTGGAATAAAGGAACACGCGTAAGTTTAGTCTGGAATATCTCATATGATTTTACAACATCGCTTCATTCGCGTGTTGGATTCATAAGAAGGTATGATATGATTTGCTTAAACTGTAAAAACTAACGTAACTTTCAGCATATATACGAGATACTTTCCTGGCTTTTCAAGTTTCCATCTCTTCTTGATAAGTTCCTGCTACTTCCAGGTTTTCCTTAGAAACATAAAACGACTTATTTTGCGAAAATTCTTTTGAACAATTCAATATAATCCATCTTAATTAACAAGCAACCATGAATGAGTTAAGGAATGATATAAAGAGTGGAGCCTAAGATTGGTGGATAAAATCCAGCAGGCACTACTCCGTTGAACCCGTAGTTGAAAAACAGTTTTTAAAAAAAATAGTGGCGCCATCGACCGTAAAACTTCTGTATATCATATGGTAAAAGCTCTCATAGCCAATAGGATTTTGCTATGGCAAAACCCTTTAGGAATGTTCTTTTTTTTATTTTTATAGCAAAGCTATGGCAACTTTATTTAAAGAATATTTCCGAGGAATCTTACTTGGATTTCAATGATAACCTTATGTTTTGTTCCGTAAGATTCCGGGCATTTTCTAAAATTTTACTTTAATTAACTAGTAGATTAGCTGCCCATTTCGTTATAAAAAGTTATTTACATTGTAGCTTTGGTAAGTCGCAGTTCATATAGTAATGAACCCATCAAAGTTAAAGCACAAATAAGTTCTTTAAGAATATATGGGTCTCATATCCACAAAATGTTCCTCTGAAGATTAATTTCTTATTTTTTGTTAATTATCGTTGTAGTAAAAAGTGCAAGTTAAAAGTCAATATTTTAGATTATTTTATAAGAAGAACCAAAACTATAAGGTACTTTTAAGGTAATACTGTAAGGTATACTTTAGGAAAATTTTGCAAAATTATTTTGCAAAATTTTCCTTGCACAAAACACAGATCTTCTAAATAAAATATAGCAATTTCAGAGTTATTTTTTTAAAGATATTAAATTTTCAGTTTAGTTACATTGAAGGAAACAGATCCCATTTCAAACTCTATATTTATATTTCTATCTTATCTATTATTTTATAAAATGAACAGAAATGAATATCGATTTTAAATTATTCTAATCAAATATTAATATTTAAAACCAGATCATTACATTAAATATTATTAACATCAACAGCTAAACATAAATAAAGCTCATTATCTGCGTTAAGCAGACAGAAAAATCAAAAGTCATATTTACTAATTAAAAAAAATCGCTACCCTAGAAGAGATATCCCATTTTAAATATAAACCCGTACAAAACCGGCAAAACAAAACCGGCTTCCGATTCATTCCGATTAGGGTATGCATAAATAAGACCCATTATCTAACACTATGCGTGTAGAACTAATACCTAGCAATAAAAAGACAACAAGGGGTACAATTAATTTGATTTCTTTCGCCTCCGATGAAAAGCAGACCTATGCTAAAAGACCCCCTTCAAATTGATCACCCTAATTATATAATAGGATTAATTTTATGACATGCATGAGTAAGGAATTCATCCGATTCAGTCTTCTCTTAATCAATACAATGTAGAGAAATGCTATCTTTCTTGTTAATAAACGACAAACATTGGGGGAACTTCTAGTTACCGGGGGCTTTTTTCGCCAAGCTTATGACTTGACACCAAATGAATTTTTATTCTGTAAAGAAAATTTAATTGAAATTTTAACAGTGACTTCTGTTAGAAGCAATATAAGAACAGATGAAACCAAATCATATGTGTTCTTTTTGGAATGCATCAATTTTTCTCCAGGATACCTTTAACGTGTAGGGGACCAGGGACATTTGACCCATAAGGATACTCACCCAATGCCTTTTTCTCATAAATGGAAAAGTTTTGTGAGTTGAAAGTGGCATCACTTTTTTCCTTTCAGCCAGCTGATCACATGGTGAAAAAAAATGAGCTGAATCATTGCGTATGTGTTTAGTTATGTGAAGAAATACGTTTTCATGCACTGAAAGTAAATTTTTGAGGTTGTAAGGTTTTTCGGTCTACATTTTTTGGTTTAAAGGAAAGATTTTTTCAATTAGTTACTTGTTTAGTTCATGCTATTAGCTACAGTTACGTGCATAATAATGCTCATGTAATTATTCGCAAAGGACTTTTTTTTGGGGTTAAACAAAAAAAAAGTGCAACTAGGGATAAATGACCTAAGCCAATTGGGGATATATGACCCAAGTAAACAACACAAAAGTAGATAGAAGTAGACCAAGTAAATTTTTTTTTTAAATGTCGGGTGTCCCCAAAGTAAATGACTGGGTTCTTAACGGAGTATAAGGTTTGTTGGGAACGTACAAGGGAAATTTTTTTAACGAGCTTACAATTCAATATGCAGAAAGTATTGATGGAAAATGTTTTAAATGGCCTGAAATGGATAATACATCCCAAGTTTATATTGGTCAAATAGTAGCGATTCTTCAATAGGGTGGAGTGAAAAAAAAATATTTTTTATTTAACATTTCTAATAGCGAAAAAAAGTTGTTTCACATCCTACTAAAACATGATATATAAATTTTTTTAAGTTAAAGTTAAATTATCAGGGTCCACAATGAATTTATAAATACGAATGTGCTGGCTATACAGTAGGGTGGGACGAAAAAATAAATTTTTGAGTACAAACTTCTAATAGGACTCAAAAGTTGTGTTTTGTCATGCTGATTACTGGAAAAATAATAAAAAAATTCCTAATTAATATTATGTGCTGCCTCAAAGCGGTTGAAGTTTGAAACAAATGCCAAAAATCAACTCTTTTTAATTTTACCGCCAGAATTTACTGATTACATTTCATACTTTGAAAAAAAAATAATATCGTTCAGTTATATATCGTTATCATAAACAATATTTTACAAATGCTATTCAAAATTTTTAAATTCTCGAAAAAAATGTTAAAAATACGCGATTTTGATAAAAAATCACAAAAATTTATAGCTTTTTAAAGTGAACCTGTTTGGAATTTTAAATTATAGAAAAGTGCTCTTATACATAGGAATGGATGCTTTATATTATGTTTAACCTATATAAGCAGCAGCATAACAGTTATTATGAAAAGTCAGGGCCGTAGTTTGGGTAATGGGTAAGTTTGCTCCATTATAGTTTAAATTGTAAAATGCATTCTTATTATTACTTTATTTGCCAACTGCATGGCAATGAATTGTTTTTAAGGCATTTGTTTGAACATTTACATGGAGTAACAAATGGACCCCGGGCATATTCTGGTCTGATAGGAAAGTCTGGGTGGTTGTGAAGAGCTTCCAATGTGCAGTTTTAAAAAAAATGAAGTAGTTTTGCCAAGTCGCTTGAAAAACATTACTAAAAGCCCATAGTACAGAGCAAAAGAATTTGATGGATATTTGCAAGGGAATTTCTGCAGGAAAGTGTTCCACTGACCTGTTGTAAAGGACGCCTGGGAACATTTGTCATTCTAGGTGGATTACAACTGCTAACAGAATATTAAGGCTGTATGTTGGAACACCTGCACCTTCAAAAAGCGTGCAGATATTGGCAACGTTTGTTTGCAAAGTGTATGCTCCGAAGGGTTCCAAATCAGGAACAAGCCATCTTAAAAATATGGAGTTTGTCATCTTTTTGACACCATAAATAAATGTCAATACTTGAATCGAGAACTCAAAAATATTATCCATCCGGTAATCCGACGTAATGGTTACTTTGGTCATCCCGAAACATTATCCTCTGCATGATAACTGACGAAGGCCACATGCCCACACGTGAGGGAATTGGCTTTAAGAAGGATAAAGCAAGCAATGAGGCTAACTAGGAAAATTGTAAGAAGAGTTGAGCTTCCCAAGTTTAACTTCAATGCCAAGGAATACATCGACATCATCGACTGGTCCAACACAACTGAAGAGCTTAGTGGAAGAACGTGCTAAATGACATTTTTGAAAAAATTGAGTTTTTTTGTGTAAATGAACATATTACTAACTTCTTTAACGATACCCCCCTTTCGCCCCCCCCCCCTTTTCATAAACTTTAAGTTTAGTATATTTTTTACGCTTTACAAGTAACGTTTTCAACAGATCTGAGTGAAAACGATAAACTTTAAAGCTCACTTTCTCATTTTCACCTTTTTGTCACTTAGCATGTTCTTCCACTAAGCTCTTCAACTGTGACAGAACCTCCGATTACAGCATCTGTCATCAATCACAATATCATTCGTACTTTTCCTGTCGGAGATGCATCCGCCCTTTTTGAAATTTTATGTAAAATACTATATTTTTTTTATAAAAAACACAAAAAATATTTTATTCTCAAGGTTTATAAGTCCATTGCTTTTTGTTATTTGTAACCATATTTTTTGTATAAATGAAGCCATATTAGGTTCCCAATATAAAAGTCTCACTTTTCCTATGGGAGATTAACATGGGGATTTTTTTCGTGTGTTTCAAACATTAAACCCGATTGTGGACCCTCAAGACATTAAACTAGAGTTCTGAAGTTTTTACACTTTTTATTCAGTATATCATAATACAACTTTTTCATGCTATTAGATATGGAAAAAAGAATATTTATTTTTCAGCATATGAAATCACTCCACCCTATTCTTCAACCACCTGTGTTTTTTCTGCAAAATAAAAGAAGCCTCAGTTTTTTATTTCGACCAGAATTTACTTTTAAATTTGAATATTTCGTTAGTATAGGCATAATTAATGTGAGAAAAATAAAATAATAATTTTGTCTGAAAATACTATAAAATCTATATAAACGTCATAATATGATATTAGTTTTGTTATTAAGTAAAAGTTTTTTGATATTTTTAAGTGTTACAATCAAAATTTTTGGTTGGGTCACGTATCCCTAATGGGTATTTCATGTATCCCTATGCATTGGGATGCATGACCCAAAACTAAAATTTTTAAATAATTTATATTTTACTACTATTGCAGTTAATACTACAGAAAAATACTAATATATATATTGTGTACTACTTTATGAAGTATAAATTATCCGCATTTATACATTCATAAATAGTGTTTTTTAAAAGTTACAAACAAAAACCTTCGAGTTGGGTCATATGTCCCTGGTTCCCCCTATTGAAGATTTTTACCAAAATGAGAACGTAAGTAGTTAGGTTAAATTTGGACATGCTTGGTTATATGACCTGCTCGTTATATAAGTACTACAACTAATGTTAACTACTATAGGTGGTGAACCTAGGAGAAGTTGTCTATTTATTGGCGACAAATTGGCGGAAGCTTGGCGAAAAACCCCAATAACTGGAACTGCCCACAAACATTGAAACTGGGGGAGGGTATTTTAATGTCTCGCCGACCCTCATCTTTTGATAAGGCTCTTCTAAATTGGAATATTTTTCTTTTTTTTCTTTATGAAATGAAGGCTGTACCTGTCTTGATGCGGCGAGTATTTACCATAATTGATTTTCGGGACATTTTTTTTTATCCTGTGAATGACAAAAGGTGATATTTATGAAATAAATGCATTAGTACGGATTATTTTTTCATTGAATGGGACTTAGTGTGTTTGAAGTGCTGTTTGGTGACAAGTTATGAATTCTAACGATTAATCAGAGCAGATATTTGTGAAAGTTTTTCGAAATAGTTTTTATGTTATATTTAATTACAAATGTTTTATTATTAAGGAAAGAATAATTGCAAGGAATCGGTACGTCAAAGCTACATACGTAAGAATAGAACTACTTTTCCTGTCACAAGCACGATATTTATTACTTTTTTAAAATAGATTCTTTTTGTTATCGTTTTTTTTTGTTTATAAAATCCCATGTTTTTTTAAAAATTTATTTACCCATAAGTAAAAAAGTAATTGAAATAATGTGATCTAAATAAAATAAAATCCCTACACATAAATTGGAAAGATACAAACTTCGAAAAAATGTGCTACATCTAAGTTATAAGAAAAAGCAAGCATTTCCGAACATTTGTAGTCTATTTCTGTAAGATAATTTGGAATTTATTTCTCTACAAAAGAATAAGAATGTACTTAAATTCAAATTTACTGAAAATATTCCAAAAAGACACTTGTTTGAAGTTAACCATCAATCAAGAGAAAAAGTCATCAAAATATAAACTGCGTGCTATAAAAATCTATCATTAAAGTCGTTCCCTTACATCGCTTGTTTTTCAGCAACTTCTTAACTATGAGAAAATGCACTTTTAAATTATACGAAAGCGGAAAAGAGATATCGCAGACCGTAGAAAGCGAGAAAGTTTAAAAATACTTTTGAAATAATAAAACTATTATATACAGTGGAGAAATGTAAAGAAAATATGTTTCATGGAAAAGTTCCAGTTCATATTTTTGGATTCTTGACAAAGCGATTTGAGCTCCTTTAATGCCTTGTCGAAGTCTGAGGGAAGGAGGGGGGGCGGGGGTACACGTCAAAAAATATTGCCCTACATACAGCATATGTCTTTAACCTATTTACTACAGAATATTTTAAGCTAGAAAATAGTAAGAAAATAAAAACGAAAAATATCTTGTAGTTATTCCAACGTTTTATTTTTTTACTGGCCACGAATTGTATACACGTTCTACAGATAAACGTTCTATAGATAGTTTTTTTGTCATCTCCTATGGGATTTAAATAAAAACATTCGTTTCCAAAGCACGAAGGTTTTTGAATTAAAGGCATAAATATTACGTTTTGTCATTGTTTTTAATGGGAATTCCACTTTTTATCGAAAAAAAAAAAGAAATTGCGTTCTTGTTTGAAAAAAATGTAACTCACACTTGGCTGAATTTTTTTTTTATAAAAATTAGCTGCAAAATTAAAATTATAGTAGACACAAGTAGTAGAATATAAACGCCATTTAAAATATAATTACCACAGTTACTGTAAAGTATTACCAAGTGATTAAGAATTTTATTATGCCTTTAAAATAAGAAATGTTGATTAGAAGAAGGTGAAATAAGAAGTGAAGTGAAGGAAGTGACAACGGACCATGGAACAATGGAATTCGTTGGTTGAAGAAAATTAAGAAATGGAATAATGTTGCATTGGAACAAGAGTGGAATAAATGTAGTAAGGTTAAAACTATAACTGCAATAAAGAATTTCTGCTCAAAGAGGGGAGAACAGTTTCAAGAGATTTAGATGCGACCTGACCACCTAACCTGACGAAGTTAGATATATTTATTGACTGATTTTAGGCACATTACATTGCTCCATTATTCCATGGCGACATTATTCTTCTAGAAGTAATATCCACATAAGAGTGCTACTATAAAATTATATTTAACATTTTCAGAAACACCAACAACAATTGTCAAATGAAAGACTTTTTAAAGTGGAACTTCAATTAAAACTCTCTATTATATTTAAAAATTAGCTATCCCTTATACTATCCAATATAGTTCATTTTTGTCAAAAATGTCAAATACAACCTTATCAAGCCAACTCGTCCAAGTATTTTTACCCCGAATACTGGTGCGTGCAATGCGTGATCCGAAGCAATGGGTTGGTTCAAGTATTCTTGAAAAGCTTTTTGTGGCTCTTCAGTTTATACCATAGAATTCATCTTTTTTTATTTCTATTTAATACTGAATACAGGAAATTCATATCCATTCGATTCTCTTCACCTGACGCATTGTTGTAATGTGAGTCAACTAATTCAATCTACTTCAATAATATCAAAGAAGAGGATACTTAAAATTCTTCATATTGATATAAGAGATTTCAGATTAAATTACTCTTTTTTTTATCGTGTGGCAATAGAGACTGTTGAAAACTGAGGCAAGTTAACATATTTGTCTTATGTTTTTTATACTTCTAATTTTCGTATTTCTAAAACAACTTTATCAATATCTTAGATTACCACAGTATTTTTTTCCTTTGTTTTTTTTAAATAGTTCAAATATATGAAATTATATATTTTAACTTTATGCACAACATTATGTTGTAATTTTTTTTTTTGGGGGGGGAATAAGTAACCACGGGAATTTAATTAAATATAAGTTTATATAAAATTAATATACACTGCTCAAAAGAATTAGGGGAATGCATAGTTTAAACGCTTTCACCCCCAATGATTCCATTTGGAATCATCAGCTTGCGATTTTTCTTCTCACTAAGTAGAGATCGCACTTATTTATCGTTAGATGGAAAAATCATGTATTTTGAAGAATTAAATAATTTTTGTTTTAATTAAATAAAAATATGAAAAACACTATAAAATAAAATTCACTCCCAAAAAAATTATGACATAAATTGACCCTAAATTCTTCACGCTTGCATTCTTAGATGTATAAAAATTGATTTTAACTTTTTTAATAAAGAAAGCTTTGAAAAAATTATTGTTATAATTTATTCAAAAAAAGTTATGATACCAATTTTTCCCCTTAAATTTTGGTTAAAAATTAAGATTTTTGACCCCTGTTTTTTACCATTTCATTGTAGATTCACAGTGAATCTATTTCACAAAATTTAGATTTTTAAAATAAAAAATAAAAAGTTGAAACTGAAAGGGTTTACAAAAGTACGGAAAGTGCTCCCCTAATTGTTTTGAGCAGTGTACTTCGTATATAAAAAGTTGCGTGTTGACAAATTATATTTCTACAAATTAAACTGAAATAAAATATTATCTAAGAATGTTATCTAAGTCCCAATAAATGACAAAAATGTATATATAAAACCAGCAAAAAAGACTGATTTTCATAAAAAAGGAACTATGTTTCAAATACAAGTTTTAAATGAAAAAAAATAATAATACACTGTTAAAAATTTCGTGCTTGGTTTCACCATGATAATGGTTCCTAGTAATTGCAACGGCTGTGTGATGAAGTGTTTCACCATATTTTTGGTATTCGGTTGAGCCATTTTTCAGCAAAACAAAAACCTAAGAAATGGTTCAACCGAATGCCGAAAATATGGTGAAACATTTCACTACACAGTCGCTACAGCTACTAGAAACTATAATTTTAGTGAAACCAAGCGCCAAATTTTTAACAGTGTAGCTTCACCCACTTCCTTTGAAAGCTTAGAAAACACCCATTTACATAAATCCGACCGCCAAATATACCAACTTCACAGCTGAATATAATATCCCCTCTTTCCATAACGCCACTCTGAACCCGTCTATGCAGAAGTATAATCGGGTCTCGACAGCCCCGAGCTGAGAAATGTGCTGGCCAAGTCGTAATTCGGTCCTCAGATTGACCAAGGTATCCAACTAGCCCTTAGGCAAATTTCGAGCTCATCATCGTAGAAATGGCGAATTCTGAGAGACATTCCCTTTAGCATTTGGTTGCGCTTCTGGAGACTGATGCCTGATAGATTGGCCGACAGTTTAGTCGCATCCACCCATGAAAGCGCTCGCTGAAGCGTGGGGGAATCGCCATGGCAACTATGGGTAGGCATCGTTGGGAGATGCTGGATGCTGACGCACCTCAAAGTTTGTAGGTAGAGAAAGTTTATTAAATTGGGCCCCTTGGGTTTGATGAAGTTGTATAAGCATTTAACAATTTGTGTGGAGTTTAATTTATAGTTTCACGTAAAATATATATCTTTATATCTAATTCCTTCTAATAAAAACTATTCTAAATGTAAATCAATCGAGTTTCGGGTACTGACATTTCTGCAAAGTTTAAGTATATTCCGTCAAAAGAGATACGTTTTTTCTTTAAAATTAGCCTGTTAAAAACAGCTTTTGCCTTAAAATTACAAATTATTTGTATAAAATAAACAGTTTATCGTTGTAAATTTTACGGTATTTTTCTAGCACACCAACTCCCATTTTTTTCTATAAAACCTACAGACTTTTTTTCAGTGTATGCTTCAACTCAATCTGTCTATAATATAAAAAGGCTTTTAAATTTTAATATTGCCCATATTGTTGTAGAGCTAAATTTTAAAATAAGGCTACTACTGATAAATGAATATAAATGACATGTTTTGCAGCTGTAAGTACTGTAATGTGCACAGGTTTTTGCAGTTCAAATTATTGCTTAGAATAGGAAGGATCATTTTCGTATAAATTTACTACAGAGAAAATTCCAATAACAAAAGTCTTCTCTGAGAATATAACGAGGATTATTCGGCATATTTTAGTCACGTATGTGAAATGTCATCAGTTTTACCTTCGCACATAAATTGGGAGCAAAATATTCAAGTGAATAAAACCGATAAAATCACTGAATATCTCCAATTAGAATCAAAGACCGATGATCCCTTGGAAGAATTTTTGGCTAAAACTTTAACTTTCACTTTACAATTAAAACGTGCTTATCAAAAAGGATTTAAGTGACGTTTGAGTGAAATAAAATTTTTAGCATCATGGTACACTTGTTTATATTGCCTTATTATTTATATTATAAACACTAACAGCTCTTAGAATACCATTCCACAAGTGCTTACAAAGTTGCCAGATACAACTCAAACTAAAGCAAACGATATCCGAAGATGAGGCGAACTTAGTTCCATTCGAACAAGAGCACGATCCAATTGAAACTCCCCGTTTTTGTTGTTTGTGGCAGCTTTGAAGCAATTACGTGTTGCAAAGCGCAATGCGACTCACAGGAAAGGTCCGACCAGCATAAATCAAAGTGATTTTCCAAGGGGGTTTGCGAGCTGAATCAACAGCTTTTGTGGTTATTATCGGAATGCGGAAATTGCGACCGTGCTACTCCGGAAACAGCACGAAATTCGTCTCGAGGGGGCATACATGCCGATTCCAATTCGGGATCTTATGGGCACAATCAGATTTGTGGAGCTGTTTCATCATACACTTGTCACAATTTTTATTTCCTGTCAATGAATGTATTGTTTCACAATTCATGTTACCAAAATTAAGTGCAAAGGATCTCTTATAATCGCCTTCTAAAGTTAGCGGAAAGTCATCATACGATATTATGTGCTACTAATGATTTAAATTTGATTATAATAAATTGTAGGCTTTTAGGACAGCTATTTACTTCTTCATGACATTTGAAA
This sequence comes from Oedothorax gibbosus, assembly GCA_019343175.1. Classification (NCBI taxonomy): domain Eukaryota; kingdom Metazoa; phylum Arthropoda; class Arachnida; order Araneae; family Linyphiidae; genus Oedothorax; species Oedothorax gibbosus. The sequence goes on along the minus strand of CM033282.1, from coordinate 8,299,577 downwards.
TCGAATTTATTGATAAACCGGAATACATGGGAAGAAATCTAATTGTCGAATAAATCAAATTCTATTTCCGATTTCATAGCAATTTTATTTTAAAACTGCCTTTTTACTTTTGTATTAAAAATCACTTGATAAAAAAATATAATTATACAAATAAAATATTTTATTCGACTAACAGGATACTGATTTAGGATTAGCATATCAGCGACCCGTGGGGGATTCGATCACGCTAAATTCCTATCAACCTTCCTACTACCTTCTGCGCCGCAAGGAAGGAATCGTGCAAAATGCTTAGACATGAGATTTGGTTAGTCAGAAAGAGATTCGATATACATACAGGTGCGGGCGTGGGAGTTATTGGATAGTAAGTTGAAAAAGTTTTTGAAATTGTGGACATTGCATTGATTGCGCATTTGAAATTTAATGAGTATTAAGACAAACTTTTACTTCATACTTTATTTTATTACTTCATGAATGTAAGAGTAACACATAAATCAGTATAATAATAGAACACATCTCAAAAAATCCCATGTAACAGTCATAGATTAATAATGTTAAAAATTATTGAACCCTTATTAATCATAAGAGAATTCAAAAATATATTGTCATTCAATAATATTTCGTTTCTTCTCATTATATAAATCCGTAAATACACAAGCGATCAAAAATAACAATTCTAACAATTTAGTAATCAATATTATTTACCGAAAAGCGGTTATTTTATTGCTAGTCAAAAATATCTATGCAAAGAACTCATTTTGTAATTCAAACTTATTTGCATGAATCATACACATTACTGATTTCTTTTCGACTTTTAACATGAACCATCAAACATTTAGAACTTATTATGCAGAAGAACCTAATCACCATCAGTTTTCACCCTAACTCCATTACGTGCATGGCCTAACTAAACGATCAAACCATAAATATGCTGCATTCCCCTCATCAAGTTCCAGAAGCAAAGAGATTTATTTGGATATCCTAAAAAGCTTGATAAACGTCTTCGCAAGATAAGGCACGTGCGTAAAGTCTTGGACGACTGAATGAACAAGAAATCTATGAAACAATACGACTTGACATAGACAACAACGGCTATTTATCTTACGCTATAGCCTCAGTGAAGATCATGGCAATGGCTTAAGTTGAATCCTCGATTCAGAAGAATGTAAAGCTTGCTTTCTGCGTCTTTGTGTAACTCCTCTAGCATACTTGGTTCACAAACTTCTTACTTATAGTTAGATCGTTTAGGTTCTGAAAAGTTTGTTGTTGATTAGTTTTATATCATTTAGTGGAGTTTTCATAAGATATGTACATTGTAAAATGTTGGTGTAACGTTTTGCAATAGAACCAGTGACAGCCTACTTGCCTCCAGTTTTATAGAGTAACATTACGCCACAAAAAAGGAGTAAGCTTGCAAGCCTCTCCTATTTGTGTAAAGTTATAAGAGTCGGATTATAAAGTTATAAGAATTGGAAGATTATGTCGCCTTATAAAGCTATTAACATTTTATAGAATGAAAAAAATTCTTGCTCAAGTTTATTTTAGAAAAATTGTTATGCATTTTCAATTGTTATTCTTTAATTTTTAAGTTTTCTATTTAAAATGTAAACATTTTTTAAAAAATTAACAATTCATTTTATTTTGGAAAGTAGCCTAGTGTCTTATGGAAAAACTGCAGATATTTTTCAAATAATGTATTAAATGTATAAATTCTTTATTTGTAACATATATTATAACTAATAGTTATAAAATGCGAATTATATAAACAAAATATTTTTTGATTATAGTTAACATAAAAATTAGTATTTTTTTGCAAAACATTAATTTGACATTTTGATAATATTTTTATGTATTAAAATGGATGTGTGCTATAGTTTATAAATTGGCTAAAAATTTTCAAAGCCTATTTAAAGCATTAATATTCTTTAAATAAATCACCAATATTAAAAGGATTTTATTAGAGCAAGGGTGGTAAATAGCTAATTTTATAAAAAGTAATGTTACAAAATAGTAATTTTAGACATTGCATTTTACTCTTTCTTTTCAAAATAAAATTCCCCCAGAACCAAGTAGTTTATTATATCCAAGCAGAAGGGGCTAGTCCTTCGAAAATACTGAGACTGAGAAAAGCCATGGAAGACGTCGGAAGCTGGAAAAAAAGACACTCGAAGAGAAAGCGCCTAGTAGGGGGAGTATATGCAACAAATACAGGAGAGAATCAACTGAAAAATGAAAGAAATTCTCATAACAATACATTTCTGCTTCACTTTTCTATTTTTCACATTTTAGAATGACGGGCGCTTTTGGTAATTTGTTACGCGGGAAGATGTTTTATTATGTTACAAATGAAGAGTTGTCTGAAAGAACGATCGTAGTCCACTTTAGTGCAAAACTGATTTTGTCACTGCCAAGTTTTTTTTCTATTTTATCATGCTCTTAGACAAATAAGTTGGAGAAAAAATTATGACATTGTCAACTTAGATTGAAGAAACATATATCATAGTCATTTTTTATTTTGTTATAATTAAATTTTATTATTAAAAGTAATATTAATTTAAGAGAAGAAAATGACTAAAATTAGTTAAACTTCTTGTGATATTTAAGTGTAAATACCAACTTATTTCTTGCAGGAAACTTTAAGTTATTTACTATTTTTCACTCAACAGATCTTGTTATTCATTTTCAAAAATGACAGGAATAGTGAACAGAATTTTTTTAATATAAAAAATTGGTTTAGCTGTATTGACTGATGAATTTGTTAAAATCATTAGTAAACATATTCTTATATATTTTCTACTAAGTTTAATTTAAATTTTATTTACCAAAACAAATGCATCACAGTATAATTTTAAATATAAGACATTTAAATGATTTTTAGTACATTTTTTTTATAATTTCATGCATTATTCCAAGTAAATACGTGGGAAATAGTAAAATTGTTTAAATTAACAAATCAATAAATGAATTAATAGGACGATTGCAAATAACATGTTTTATTAATATTTTAATATCAGCAAACTATTTTGTATTTTAATTTTACTATATTTTCCATATTTACTATAAAAAATTAGTTGGGCTGTCTTGCAAATTAAAATGTATCACCATTATACATTTGGGAAATATTGTTTTATCAATTTGGTATCATCATTAAGAAATCTTATAAGAGTTTGTTCAACCGTTGTTGAAACACAATTAAAAGATTGCAAATCTTTAACAATTTAGATCCCCCGTTATAATAAAAAGGAGCAGAAAAGCTATTCGTCAGCTATTTGTTGAAATCAGTTTCATCACATAAATAGCGAAACGTTTTTACTTTTTGATGAAGTAAATTCGTCAAAAAGTAAAAATATTTCATTATTTCAACTTCGACGAAAAACGTAAAATAAAGTCGTCCGGACTTTGGACTCCTCGGATTTAACAAGCACGCCTGTCCCAGTGTACTTACGAAACACCATGATTAAGTATATTTTAATTTTTAAGCACTTATCCACTTATGGGGTGACTAATAACCCTTTTTATTTTAAGAATTGTTAGATAACTTGTGTTATTCGAGTTCGCCTGAATAACATGCGTTATTCATTTTCCTAAACCCACAATCGTCGCAACATATTTAAAATAACTCCTGCATCGCACTCATAGAATGCCAGGAATAAATCAGAATCATTTTTTTCGATGGCACAGCACAGGGCATCTATCACGTATAAATATGTTCATATTTTTGTTTGCAATTTTGAAACAAAAGCGTCTAAATTTTTTCACAATTATTATATTAACTGTTTAATTCAAAATAATTCCAAATTTAAAAAGAAATTTTAACATGATGCATAAGTTTTTATTTCATGAATTGTTGGATAACATGCGTTATTCAAGTTTATTTTCCTAAACCCACAATCGTCGCAACATATTTGAAATAACTCCAGCAGTATCGCACTCATAGAATGCCAGGAATAAATCAGCATCGTTTTGTTCGGTGGCACAGCACAAAGCATCTATCACGTACAATGGTTGTCACTTTTATACATCCGATTTCGGAACAAAAGCGATGTCGGGGGGACATTACGCCACCAGTGAGAGTTATTTCCCTACTGGCAGCAATATTTTCCCTCCCGATAGGGGAAAAAAAAAGAAGTCACTTTGAATTACTTTCGTCCGTGTGTTTTTATCTGCGACCCGGAATCATTGGCTCCGTATCGATCCGTTTCGATTTTACACGCGGAGAAACAATAAAGTTGTAAAGCCCTCCTGAGTAGAGAATCGAAAGAGGCAAGAAGTTTGGGGACCTAATTTTCAATTCTGTTTGCTAGTTGCTGGAATTGAAAGAAAATGGCCAACGGAAGGGAATGCTAAGTACTCGAGAGACAATGGGCTCGACAAATGTGTGCTAAAACGCCGTGCTTTGCTTTAAAAGCTGCTTTTTCAAAGTCATTGTGGCATTTTTTGTTTGTCTTTGAGATCTATTTGTGTTTAGTTGTTTTAGGTAGAGTACTTCAAAGTTGATTTAGAAACGACTTAAGGGGAGATGGATGGTTCTATCTCGCCCATGGTAATTTACCTATTTTTAGGAACATTTTTCTCAGGATTTATATGAGATTTCTTTAAAAACTTTTTTACGTTTTGTTCCTTACATATAGCTCTTTGATTTAAACTGAGGATATTTCAAAATATTAAAAAATACTTCTACAGTGATGTTTTTAAAAATATGCATTGAAAAACACAAAAAATTTCAGATTTAAAGTTATATATTTTTTTTGAGCAGAGATATTTAAAATTCCTCAGTTTAAATCAAAGAGTTATTAATGGGGAAGAAATAACAAAACAAAATATGTTAACATCTTTTATAGTTCCTGAGAAAAATGTTCCTAAATGTTGAAAACCTTATATTTCAGGAAACGCAAAAGAAAAGTAAGGTTTAGGTAAGAACTGGTATTAAGCGTTTCTCAAAAATGCTTATAAAAAGAAAACAACTAAACAGAAATAGATAATCTTGGTCTTTAATTAAAGCTAAAGATAAGCAGAGTAAAAAAAGAAAAACAAAAAAAACAAAAAAAAAACAGAAAATCGACATTTTTATCCAAACACTCATCTGACCCACCTTAAGTATTTTAGCATTTTAATTTCCCCCGACTTGTAATGTACACTGCTCAAAAGAATTAGGGGATCACTTTGCGTACTTTTGTTTACCCTTTCAGTTCCAACTTCTTATTTTTATTATAGAAATCTATAATTTGTGTAATAGATTCATTATGCATCCAGAATGAAATGGTAAAAAACAGGGGAATAAAATCTTAATTTTTTAACTAAAATTTAAGGGGGGAAAAGAAATATTGGAATCATAACTTTTGAATAAATTTTTACAATATTTTTTTCAAAACTTTATTTGTAAAATAAAAGTAAAATCAATTTTTAAACATCTAATAATGCCATCGTGAAGAATTTAGGGTCAATTTATTTCATAATTTTTTTTGGGATTGAACTTTATTTTACCATGTTTTTCATATTTTCATTTAATTAAAATTAACATTATTTAATTCTTCAAAAGACATGATTCTTCCATCTAACGATAAATAAGTGCAAACTCAACTTAGTGAGAAAAAAATCGGAAGCTGGTGATACCAAAGTTGATGCAAAACAATATTATTATTTCTTTAAGTTTAGAATATAGACTCAGAATATATTTTTAGAATATATTTTTAGTACAACCTAAGTTGACATTGCATTTACTTTTAAACAAAATATATTTTAGAATAACTAAACATATATATTAATAAAATATTATATTGCTTAAAAAAATAAACACATTTAAGTATCACTTAAAAGGATAAATAGTTTTATTGATTTTTTGTGTTTCTTAATTATCTATATAAAAAGTTATATTCCCCTTTTAGCTTCCACACTACGTTTATAACGTAAAAAGTGGAAGGTATTATAATCTTTCAATCCGTCCGTCACCCACTTTCACAGAACGAACTTCAAGTTGCACAAACAAGTGGGATGTATCATTTTAAAGCAAAAAATCAGGCTAGGTTACATCCCAAATTTCATTAAAAATTTAAATTAGAAGTATATTTAAAGATTAAATAACTAAAAATTTAATCCACATTGAAATAACATGCATATTCCATTTTCATTCAATATTTTCACTGCTGCCATTTCGTCAAACGTACGAGAAACTTTATTTAAAATAAAAAAACTCTTGAAAAATATTTATTTATGTGATATGATTCAGTTTGGATTGATGTCATATCACAATAGAGTTCTTTTGATGGTTCATTATATATGTATGAGGAAAGATGCATAGCGAATTCTAACTTTGAATTAAAAAAATATGCAAAAGTTCGCTTTTATTTTTAAAGCATCAATTTTACTAATTATTTATTCTTCTCTTTTTCGAACGAAAGTTAATGAACATAGGAAATTGTGGCAACTATAATATATTTATTAAAAAAAAAGAATTGCATCATTATTCTTCGAATTTCAAACAAATTTAGCAAACGATAATGAGTAATTATTAATTTGCGAAAGAAGATTGATGAAAATAGTTAATTTTGGCGTTTAATAGTTTGATTTACAACTATCTAAAGACCCTGTTTGGCGAATTTCTTTCTGAGGTGTATAAATAGTGCGTTTTTTTTTTGTGGAGCGCAAATATTGTGTGGAAGCGGTTTAAGTAACAGATTCTGTAACAAACCTACTTGTTAAATTATATTTTTTGTATTTTTTTGTACTTGACTAAGATAGTTTATGTACTATTTTTAAAAAAAATACTTATTATAATATTTTTTTTTGCATAAAAAACAAAAAGTATTAGAAACAAGACATTTTTACAGATTTGGATTTAAATACAATTGTAAAAAGAAAGCAGCTAGAAATTTTTGCCTGATTCTGAGTTGATATCCTGATTTTCTTAAATAAAATTGAAACCGGAAGCTACTAACTTTTGTTATGCTACCAGTGTTAATCGATACAAGTCTCTACTTTCTCATATATAAAGCGTAACCGGTTTTATATTAGATAATTTTAAGTCTCACTTATAAATATATGAATAGCCGTCTCTTAAATGAATCGCATCGATCTCAGTACACTTTGATTCAATAAAACGGCTGACATCATTAACCGGAAAGTTTAAAGAGATTACAAAAAGTGATGAATAGAGAAACAAAGTAACTTTTAGTCATTTTACATTACATGCAATAAATACTCTTAGTGGTAAAATTTTATTTAATTTTGTTTCTTAAAACCCAATTTACACTTTTTAGAATGTTAAATACTGTATTTAATTGTAATAAGAAATGCAAAATTTTAATAAACATTGTTATCTAAACGAAATTTTGAAGTTATCATTTTTTTCCGAACGAACATGCATCAATCTTCACTATCAATAAAACCATAATATCCTACGTTAATGTAAATAATGTTAATTACGTTAATGAACTTAGACTGCTTCTTTAGAGATTACGCTTTTTTAGTTCCTCTTAACTAAAATAACTACGCCTTGGCTATCTTCATTACAACATTCATTCAAACGATGATGTTTTCTACTGCACTTCGAACTTTTTATTTATCCATCTTGAACACCATCCACAAACACGGCTAACTAACTTCAATCGATCAAATATCAAAATAATATCACAGTCATTGGGTTAAGAAAACATTAATGAAATTCCACGAAACCTGCTGAAAATTAAATTGTGGCTATGTATTTGAGCCATTAAAAAAGGCGTTTAAAATTGTAGATTGACCTAGATATGCAACAAATTATCATTGTAAAAATAAAAGTGATTGTTTCCCAATTCATTCCAATTAAAATGTTAATTTAAATAACCACTCATTATTCCAAATAACCACACACCCAAAAAGCGGTGTAACTAGATTAATAATTTGGTTTATATTTCTTTCATTTCATATTTAGCAAATGAACGTAAACAAAAGTTTAATAAACAAAAAATACGTTGCCGTATTTTACTTAATTCTGTTCTCAATTAATATTGAAAAGTATACAAACTCTCCTCTAAATTTTATACCATTGCAACTCTTCATAAAATAGATTTAAATATTATTCACTTTTTAATACTAATGGTTACCTTGGAGAAAGAGTGGCCAACAATTCCTCCGCCAAAATGTAACGACAAATCTATCTGCGTTTAATTTAATCCTTTCTATGTTAACAAGGAATGCTTTGAAATATTGCAGTGTCGTTTACTAGCTTCATGCGAAGTGTTAAATCATTTAAATTTTCAGTCTAATTCGCTCTTCCAATAAAAGGTCCTTCATAATTGGTCAATGCCAGCATTCAGATTGCTAAGAAACGATTCGAACTGAAAGTTTTATTTGCCCAGCAATTGTAGATATTCTCAAAGCATCTAATTTTATAAGTTCGAATTGAGATTATTCTATTTGTTTCTTATTTGTCGAAGTAGAATTTTTATATTATGCATAGTAATTCGCATTTTACTGGTGTTTCGGTTCTCAGAGCATTCTACGATAAAAATAAAAATTGTGATTGTTCTGTGCGCAATATATACCTTTATTATTCTTTTGCATGTATCTTATTCGTGTATCAAAACAAAATATCATCTTATTTAAGAGTTTCTTTAAATGAGAGTTATTTAAAGAAACATAAAATTATAAAATCTTTAAGTGAAATTAAGATGTTTTTTTTTTAATATTTTGAATATTCCCGTCTCACTTTCAGGAACATAAATTATCTTCTTGAAAGAGATCAATCTCGTAAACAAGTACGCTGAAACTAAATTTATCATAATATCCTCACTTTGACATTGGTTATTTAGTGTACTCTTTAAGCTTCTTCAACAATTTGGCAGTTTTCTATTTCATTGAAAAAAATATAGATGCTATACCATCTTCTGGCTAATAATACTTTATTTCGACGGATTATTCTTCCATGTACAACTACCTATATTAATGACATTAAAAAAGGAGTGTGAATGCAGGATCTTTAGATTCTGGCTTTTCGCCAAATGCAATCCAAATCTTGAAATTTTAGTTTAGAAACCATGCAATTGAACGTCAACATAAATAAAATTAACTAGCATAAAATAGAATAACTACTATTGCTAAGTAAAATTTAGACTACCAAAGTGAAGTGGTGTACACTGTTAAAACTGAAGGTGATAAGTTGGTGCCATTTTTTCACCCCGGGGTGAACAGGCTTTGAATCCCCTTTGTGCCGAAAAAATCTTGGGCTTGTGAATCACCTCTGGGGGAATAGGAGTGCCAGAATGGCACCCCTATTCCCTGAACGCGGGGTATTATTTGTCGGACATTTTTTTTTTATATACGGGCCGTTTATAGGTCAGTAGTTATTGTGGCATGCTCGGACCGGACTCTGGGACCTTCCGCATGCAAGGCGAACGCCTTCACCGACTGGGCTCCCCAGCGGTTCCAAGTGTCACCTTCAGTTTTAACCATGTAGACTTAGCCACATTACTCAATTGTTGGCGATTGATGGAATATTGAATGCGATTGAAGTAAAATTTAGACTACCAAAGTGAAGTGGTGTACACTGTTAAAACTGAAGGTGATAAGTTGGTGCCATTTTTCACCCCGGGGGGAAAAGGCTTTGAATCCCCTTTGTGCCGATAAATCTTGGGCTTGTGAATCACCTAGGGGTGCCAGAATGGCACCCCTATTCCCTCAACGCGGGGTATTATTTGTCGGACATTTTTTTAATATACGGGCTGTTTATAGGTCAGCAGTTATTGTGGCATGCTCGGACCGGACTCTGGGACCTTCCGCATGCAAGGCGAACGCCTTAACCGACTGGGCTCCCCAGCGGTTCCAAGTGTCACCTTCAGTTTTAACCATGTAGACTTAGCCACATTACTCAATTGTTGGCGATTGATGGAATTTTTGGCGTAAAAATCCTTAATGACTGCATATTAAACAAAATGGGACCTCTTTACCTTGTAAAGTGTTAGTTCAAATTCACGCATTCATTTAAAATTAGCATCATTCAAGTCGAATGAGCACTCCACCCATTTGATAACAAAATTCTTAAAACTATACTGCTTTATCAAGAGCTCCAGTTCGTGACTTTCTGTCACTAGTTCAAAATGGTATTTTTCTGTCTTTTAATTAAAACGGTAGATCGTTCTGAAAGCAAATAAACGACTTCCACCGAATAAGAATGTATACTCTACGTAAACACTCAATTTTGTAAACATTCAAAATGTTTTTGGAATAGCAATTATTATACGTATTATAAAACGAACCAATCAACTTTAGATGCTTTAATAAAAACAATTATGTGTGTTCCAAAGTATGTTAGTATATATGCGAATAAAATAAATTTTATTTCGACAAATAAGAAGCAAATAGAATAATCGTCCGATTCGAACTTATAAAAAATTAGATGTTTTGTGCATATTTACAAATGCTGTGGGCAATGGCAAACCAAAACTTTCAGTTTGAACCCTATCTTAGAAATCGGAATGCTATCATTGGCCAAGAATGAAGAAACTTTTAAAGGAAGCCTTATAAAACCGCAATTTGTCTATATAGATTCAAAAGAAGCGATACTTTCCCTCTTTCACTGATATATATTCTTAATATTTTGTTTAGCTCTAGTGCGATTCAACGAAACCAAAACCAACAACCCAAATAATTTTTAAACCAAAACTAATTAGAAATGTAGGTTACAATCAAAATATTTGTAATAAATGAAACACCAGCCCTCATATTATCTGTAACAAAGAAAGTATGATTAGTTGTTGAAATCAAATTTAATGATTTCTAAATCCAGAGGGAAAAGTTTTTCTCTCTCTCCCGGTAAATCAAAGTAAAAATGTATTAATTAAAACACTTCCACGAAAAGCCTTAAAAAATAAATTTTTGTGCTATATAACCATAAAAGACTTTGCAATTAAAAAATAAGCAAATTTTTCAATAACGGTTTTTAGTTTGCTCCAAGTACCATGACAAATAGCTTTAGCTTGCGTATAAAAACTCTGCTAACTATGAAAAGAGATAAAATCAGGAAACAAAAGCAAAGTCAACATGTAAATGAGCGACAATATTTTAATAAAATATTTACAGCGCAAGTAGACTTTTCCAGAGATTTGGCCATAAATTAACTTTATTGTTCTTTCCCTCTAGGAGTAATAAAAATTTATTGCTTAAGAGATTGTTTGAGACCTATTAATATGACACATATGTGCGAAAAATATAAGAATTACTTACCAATATATCAACAATAGGTTTCGTTGCTTATAGGTGTTAGGCTTTGAAAGCTATTTTTCTGAATAAAATTGTAATCCTTAGGTGTTGCAGGTTCTAAATAAATATTTATTTGATATTTCATCGTTTTTCTTAATTTGATGAAATCTCCATAACGGGATACAGGAAGATCTTGAGCAAGTGGATTTTAGATAATATATCAATAAGTTTGGCTTTTAACACAAAAAGTTTGATTTTGTGCAAGTATTTTATTTTGTAAAATAAGAAGTATGTGTATTTTTTTAAAACTAGAGTTCATAATGTTTCATAAAAAAATAGTTAGAATTGTATTCCAACATTATCTAGCTTTGCTTCATAAATATAATAAATTTTATTACTATTACTTCATAACTTTAGAAATTATAAAAATATTAGCTTTTTAAAGTTTGTAGAAAGCGAAATGGTCTTAATTAATTTTTTATCTTTAAATTGATCAACTTATATGCCGTGATAAGTTTAAATGCGCTTACTCGAACTTTTTACTAAATGCTTTTAAAGTTTTAGAATCTGTCTTTTTAAATACACCTTTGTATAACAATAAAAAATCTTAAGAACAATTCAGTGAGATTTTTACTGGTCCAATTTAGGAAAAATATTTGTTTAATTTTTTTCCTATAAAATTTTATCTTTCAGGAATATATGTTATGTGGGCAGCGTTGAATCATTATACTTGGTTTCTTATCCCCATTCTGCTATCAATGCAGCTATAATTTTGTTAACCTTATGATTATTATTTATACCTTTTATATCGAACTTATCATCGCGCAAATAAAGGTACGGTTGTATTAAAAGTTTTAAAATGCTGTAAAGTGTTATGATTAGTATTTTAATATCCGCTTCATAATCGAAATTTAATTTAATACGTCACATGAACATGAAAACAACACTATTCGTGTTAAATCGCCAATTTTAAAATGAGATATGAGGTAAAAATTAAACATTGCTCACAATTATTATTTTTGTAAATAAAAAAATCAATATAAATTAATTTCTTCGGGAGTTTTCAAAGCCATTACTTTATAAACAAGAATGAAAAATAATAAGTTCATTTTATTTAACTTTTTAGATTCCTAAGCTATACTTATTTTTTTGTCTTTCCGTTGTATTTTTTTAAAACAAATAATTAAACAAAATGACTTAATTCTCAAAAATAACTGTTTTTTATTTAATCACTGCAAACAACAGAGGCATTAATTATTTTTGCTATTATCAACAAAAATTTCAATCGATACAAACAATGCCTCGTTCTATAGCTCTATACAGTCGCAAACAAAACTATCGTTGTCTTCTTTTTCTAAGAGTTTATAAAAGAAACACTTATTTTTTTAATTCGTTTTCTTTATGATTTTTCTAAAAGTCTCACTTTGTCTTTTTTTAAAGTGTCTTTGGTAAGTTAAAAGAGAATCGGTTTACCGTGAGGATTTTAGCGGGAAAGGTCCTGCGAAAAGGCTGTTTAAACGGTAAGCACTTTAATTTGATGGTTCGCTGAACTGAAAATAATGGAGACTTAGAATTCGCGAAGCGCGCGTGTGGTAAATTAGAAAGAGAATGAATATTACTCTAAATCTGTACCTTAGTATAAAATGGGTCAATGTTTTATATTGTTAAATTGGACATAAAACATTTTTACCCTAGGTTCCAATATAAAAAGGTTTTAACTATAGTTCAAATGAGGATAGCAACTAATTGTCTATAATTTTCATTGTTTTAGATATTTTTTGGCGAATGAGTTTTTCTTGGATGCAAATTGATGGGATATCTTAAGTTTTATTAACATTTGTTTTCAATGGATTTATCAACAAGGAACTACAGGCTCTATTATTTTAGTCGACAATTAAGATAAGAGGCACACAAGTTGAGTGCGTGATGTTTAAGTACTTATTTAGTAAATCAGGTTATCAAAACTGGTTTTTTTATTATACTTTCTTATTTAAGACTTGTTTAATACCAGCTTTTATAAATCAAATTGTTTTGATGGGCAAAGTAGTATTTTAACTTTCATTGTAAATTGACGTTTCTTCAGCAACCAAAAGTGATTCATGGAAATAATTATATTTTATATTAATTATAATTTAATTTGTATTGCATTTTACCAACAAAAATTCAGTGGATAGCGATTTTTAAATAGTTTTACGCATGTGATAAATGCATTATTAATTAGAAATACTTTCTAATAACAAGTATTATATCAGTGGAAAATTCGATCAATACTGTTTAAAATATAAGAAACAATTTATCATTGTATAATACTAAAAGTTGTGGCAGTATTTAAAAAACACATAGTTGACATTAATTATGAATGCGTCATTATTTCAAGTCCATTCTTACCTAATTTGAAAACAAGCCTGCATAACCACACATGTTGCTTTAAATAGAATAATTTGCATATAGTTAAGCTCAAAATTCTAACTACATATTTCTTAATTGAACATTTTGACCCTCACAATTAGAGTAAGATCATTAATTTTCAAACACAACACCGATAATGAAAACCAATTGAAATAGTTAATTCCGCACAACAACTTTCAACAACAACTTTCCGACTGATATTCTTGTCAAGAAGACCCAGTCTTATATTAACTGTTAAGATTAATGACAAATACTTCTCTCTAGGCCTCATCTATGCAAACATAATCAATGCTGAGAATATTGCGCTTTTAATTGAAGTTTAGCTATTTATGCGGGATATTAAGCTACTAGAAAAGTTAATGCGACTATCAAAATACGGGTTTAACGTCAGAACTGTGTACAGATTTTCCTAATTATGTCTAGTGCTCTAATTATAGATACGCAGATATTATACAGACCTTGAGACTTAGACACTAAGGGGTAAGTTAATTTGTGTCTCACTACAAACTAATGATAACTATAGAACGGGGTAAAATTAAAAAGACTCGTAATAGGGAGGATGTAGGGGATGAATATGTAATTAAGAAAAGAGTCCTACGGGTCTTCATTTAGAATGGAATGCTGAAGCACGGCTCCCTTGGCCAATAAAACAATTTCCATCTCCTTCAAAAGAGACGATTCCATGCATACAATTGGATTGAATTGTAAACGATTTTCTTTTGGAGTAATTTTTTTGATTTTGAGTTGTTTCACGAGATTGTTTTATATGGTTGGGTCTATTTTAATGCATTTGAAATACATCATAAATTATAAAAAGAATAAATAAAATATCTTCCCATCATTCTATCAGCGATTAAGTTATGGTTCAACTTTGAGCAGGTATCTTCAATGTGAAGTTAAATTTCAAAACACAGATTATTTATATATTTAGTGATTTCGTATAAAGTAAGGTTTAAGTAACGCATAATTTAGCTTTATTATCTATGCAAATTTCCAAACATATATCTTATACACGCATTGGATACTTGGACACTTCGCATATTTTTAAAAGTAATGAAAGAAAAGTAATTAGTATATGTCATTTGTTGACAAAGTTTTAATTAAGATGGCATTTCTCTAAGATGAGTAATTTATTTTGCCAAAACCAATTTTAACGACATTGCTTGGATTCAATTTCAATTAAATTACAAAACTATTTATCAAACAATTAACATTCAGATGCATTGCCTTATCTAGATTCAGAATTCGATAAGAAATTGGAATTTTGAACAAAATAAAAAAAAATGGAGCAAATCATGTTAATGAAACATTTTCAAATAAATGTCCGTCTCAAATTATTAAAAGGAAGAATTGTTAACATGCTAGAACGTGTATGTGTATTAAAAAAGACAAATATTAACGTTATAGCATATGCCATCGATATCGTTTTCTACTAAACATTTTCTATCGATTAGCAAATATAACGGAAAAATCCCAAACAACTAATTTCATCGCTTATTATAATTAAAATGCTTTTATTCTAACCGTTTTTAGAAGATATATCTTCATCTTTCATTTTACAATGAAACTATACAAGCTATAACGTGATGAAGGTTGGTTAGTTGGTATACATATATTTTCAGGCTTGTGTGCTTGGTCACAAGGACCCGCTTATAAACCATCGTCAAGAAGGACGGACACGACATACACACACATATATGACAGATGCTGCCATCTATCGCCACCTCCACAATTTAGACATGTCCCTGAAGGGGAGGGAAATAGTCTCCAGGGACCTGTACCCGTTGGAAACTGTGCAACTGTCCACAGTACTTTCGGATCCAACAGATTTAACGAGCACGTACTCCGCATATACTCGACAAACACAAACATCCATGCCTTACCGGGATTCGAACCCGAACCCAGAGGCTCCAAAGGCTAGCTCCCTAACCGTTGCGCTACCGGGTCGGCGTGATGAACTCTAACATAATGGTGAAATTTGTCTCTTAAGGTATTGTGAAAGTTTACTCATTTCTAAGGTAAAAAATATTCTATAAAGTAGAATGGGGCAGTAACTTGTGTAACCAGTTTTATAGAGTAACTGTATGCTATTTTTTACAGTGATTGGCTTATCAAAGTTTATAGTGACTTTGTACAACCTTTAAAGTTAATTAAAGGACATTTACCAAATTGTGGACCTTATCACTGTGAATCACTTATCTTTATTTAAATAAGCTTATCAAACTTAAATATTCAAGAGTATAATCTTCCACCGGTTAGCCGAAAACCCTGTGTCCTAACCCTAAAGCCTTTTCAAGAAAAGTAGCAAGGGCATAGCGATATATTATAAATAAAAATTATAAGGAATCACACAAAGGAAGACATCAAATCACTATCTGAAAATTATATACCTAAAAAATATCAAACGTAACCCTTAGCCATTTCCACCCTCGCCCTTCATTTAAATACATCCATCAAACTCATCATAACTCAATGATCCAGGCCTAATCTCAACAAGCAAGTTGGAAACATTGTCCTTTAGCCCAAAGCTTATTATATGAAATGTGGTCCAAAAAGATTGGCCAGCTCGCAAGGGCGTCTTGATTGATCACTCTGCCATCGAATACAAGTTGGCGTTCTTTTCGGGCGTCTGAAGTGTCTTTGTCCCGTGATCAGGAGAGAACAACAAATAAAAGACGGCCAATGAGGATAGTGGATCCAATTGCAAGGGGGCCTTCGCGTGGACAACAATGTTGGCCCTCTTGAGAAAACGGCCACGAACTTCTTGTTGTAAGGGAAGGATTCGAATAAGATATATTGCAAATAGAAAGGTAGTAATAGACTTGGTTTGTGGTAGTCTACTACGTATTAGACTATTAATTTATGTGGGGGAATGATAATATACTTTTTATGTAGTTTATTACTGATTATTAGTTGTGTTAGCAAACATGCAAAATAGGTTGAATAGTTTATTAGTATTGTTCAGAACGTTCGTAGCAACGGGAATTTTGATGTAATCTTTGTCATTATTATTCAAACAATAAAAGAAAACGAAAAACATTACATGATAAATGTGCTCCAAGACGGAAAACAAATCCCACTCAGGTGAACAAAAGAATAAATTAGAAACTAAAGAAAACAATAACAGTATAAAATGGCAAAAAGTTGGCAAAATAAAATAGTTATCATGCTTCAAATTAAAGTGGAAATAAAGATCCGAAGAAAGATGATGTTTAAATATTAATTGTTATATAGAGATTTGCTATTTTTACGCAGATACCAGACAGTTGCTTATAATTTAAAAATAATGCTTATCTACAAACCTGTTACCTCATAGTGACATAATAATTAGTATTTGCGTTAGTTTCAGATATTCGCAGCTGCTTTATACTAACGCTGCTTTATACTGTTACACAGCTTTTTGAAAGATATACCTAGATGGTCCTCTTCACTCTCAAATTTACTTTAATTTACACAATTTATAATTATAAGTACTTTTTACCACGAAAAGCGTTTTTAACACACCCAATTATTTCAAATATGAAAAGATTGTGCGATCATTTCAAAATGCAAAAACATGCATTACGAAATATATAAAATAAAGTAGGGATCTATATTTTTAGGTGATAACTATTATAAAAGCAATATAGTTTCAATTAACTATTCTTGATATTTATAATCTTCACGATATGAAATATTCTCATAAGTCAAGAGTAAAAGAATCCTAGGTCAAATGCTAAGGAAGGACACCAGTAGACTCTATTATTCGCTATCTGTCGGCGTTACACTTGATGAGACACATACATATCAGCGGCAATTCATCATTGAGTATGCGAGGAATAATGGCTTGGAGATAATTGAAGTTTATTCTTATTCATAGCAATGCCTTAGGACCTATATTGAATTGGTTGGAGAAAAGCAAAAGGATAACAGGCTATTAACGAAATTGTGAAGAAAGTGTACGATAAAATGGAAAATATTTTGAAAAAAATGAAAAAAATATGCATCGTTTAAAAAGAATACAGTTAAAATACTTCAGTAAAATAGTAGTTTTGAATCACTGGATTTGAGAAAAGAAAATATTGAAAACTAAACTTTGGAAAAAACATATGAAGTGTAAAAATGTATCATTTTTCGTTTTATATCCTCACTCTTAGCCTCTTTCCATACACGTAAGTAACTAGCGCTAAGTTTTAAAAAAATTCTTAAATACTTTTACTCCAAATTGCGTAGTCATTTAACTTTAAGTACGTATATGTATATATGTAAATTAAATTGTAATTATTAACTGTTTTTTCGAAAAAAACATCAATTAAATTCCTTTTAAAGAAATATAAACTACTAGCAAAACATACTTTTATAAAGTATTAAGAGAAAAAAAGTATTTAATTAAAGAAAACAATTAACCTTATTATGGTTTTAATAAAAATTTGAAAAAATTTAAGGCTTAAATTATGTATGTTTTTAATCATCCATCACTCAAACTATAGGACTATGATACATTTATAAAGCCTCAAACTCTGAACTCTTCTCTTATTCGAAAAGTTTTCCAACAGGAAAAAGGGGCGATCGATTTCAACGAAGAAGTATCTTATTTCTAAGAACATTCTTTAAGATGTTCCAAGGAGTCGGGATTTTTGGAGTAGGGTTTAGCAGGAGCCGTAAGTGGAACAGGCTTGTTTCGAACCTGGATGTGACCAGAATCGTCCATGTACCCCGATGGCTTTACTCCGTCAATCTCTTCGGCTGTTTTATTCTTTTTCTTTGAAGCCATAGAGGTCGAGGATTCATTATAAGTTTCAATGGCGGGATCACGTGTGTCCTATGTATCAGTGAGATGCTATTTGATAAAAAAGAAAGGACTTGAATTTGATACGGGGCATTTATCAGTTTTCAGGTTTTTTTTATCGTATTTTCTTTGTATTCGAATAATAGTTTTGAAAAAATAGGGTTGATAATTTAGATACTTTTCTAAGAAAGATCCATTGCAAAATTTAAGAATTCTTTCAGATCTTTGGATTCCAGAAAAACAAATCCATTGACTGAGTGATATATCAATAGCAATAATTCATAATTAATCAATGGATCGATGATGGTAATAATATGCAAATATCAGTGATTTACTAAAATAAAGTATTCGTCCAATTATACAAAGCAATTGTGCTGCTTTTTTAACTAAATTTAACTTTGTTTCCGGATGCTATGTTATATACCTCTCTTTAAAACTTTATTGCTTTAAAACTTTATTGCTTATTCTTATTTACATTTCATTTGAAAACAATTTCGAAATAACGAGTTACGTTGCCAAATTTAGGGCTATATTACCTTACCTAGATATGAAATTTTGGAATGCATATTTTAAAATTGACTTAAGAATGATAGAGAGAGCAATGATAACGTAGTTTGTGTACTATCAGATCATTTTCTAGAATGTATCATAAAATAACTTTAGTCTTGATTCTTTTATTCAAAAAACGATCTTTTAATTCTATGTCTATTGAATATTCTCCTTATTTTAAATGAAATAGTGCATAATAAAATGTTTCACTGTATACATGACTCTACTTGGATTGTGGTGTTGAATCTTGAAGAGTGAATAAGGAAAGCATTTGTTTTACTTGCTATCTCAAAACCCACTTTTAAATTAATAAATGGTTGCTACGTAAAAGGTGTTCCAAAATTTAATTACACATTTTTTTACACTTGATTAAATTTAGTATGTTAATCCTATATCATTTTGCTTTTGATTCAATTTTAAAATAACATTTTATATTTGTAATTACATTTGTGACATCTTGTATATTTCTAGGTAGGTAAGTCTTTTTAGAGTAAGTTGTTCACAAGAATTGATTCATTCTACCCATCATGAACAATAGTCTTTCCTATGTATGGATCGCGATAAAACTTTTACAAATTTTCTTTAAACGGTATGAGCAATTTTGTATTAGAACCAAGTTTTTGAAAAAAAAAATTGAACATAATGATGCCTTTTATTGTTAGTATGTATTATATTTTGTTTATCCATGCTACAAATAAGGAAAAAAATTAATAACACAAAGATACAAATTTTTAATAATTTTGTTAATTAAATTTTTCTCTTTTTCATATACTTTAGTAGCTTTCATGAGACATAAAAGAAAACCTTAAAAAACACAATAATATACACAAAACACAGTATAATAAATACTAAATATATACTTTGTAATACAAGCATATTTTAATAATTCCATAAATATACACAACATTTTCATTTGCACACAACACTCTTTCATAACAGTACTTTAGGTTACTTACTTGACGCATACATTAGAATTCTATTTACAGTCAATTGTGCACATATTTATCATTATAAATGATACTATATTTTCTTGTGTAATGCTTACAATGTGCTATCGCCTAGAGAACTACTGAAAGGATCTCTAATTGTTCTGGATTTCTGAAACAATGAAACTCCAAATTTTTTGCTAACAATTAAATTTAAGGTTACGCCTCCCAACACGAATCCCAGAAGCAGCATACCAATGGTCAAACCGATAACACTTCCTGAAATAAAAATAAACGTTGATTATATAGTGGATATAGAAAAATATTCTTTTCATAACCTTTAAGCTCTTCTTTAACTGTAACATAAACCAATAACATTGGTTATATGAATAGGTAACCAATGAATAATGAATACAATAACAAATGAATTGACAACCAATATAATTTTCTGCATATATATGCATAGAATTCTTCTGTTTTTAACTAACTTGAATCCTACTTCACATATAAAGCAATGGGTCCTTAATAGAAAAGCACATCATTTAAATTCAAATATAAAAATTAAAACATTATTTTAAAGTAGTACATAACATTAAAATAATTAGGCACCTTTTAATTTCCCAATATCTTTAAGAATAGAAGTTATTAAAGAAAAATGTCTATCTTCTTAAAAATACAAGCACATCCGAAAAGTATTCCATATTTTTAGATTTACATAAAGAGTTGACAGATTGGACGTTATATTATTTATAAAGTTTGATATTTTCAACTTAGGACTCAGTTTAATTATGTTACTTAATCTATTCTCACCTTCATTGTAGTTTGCTCGAACTGTCGCTGGATGTCGATCACCAGCAAATTCATTCAAACCATTGGGTTCTAGTTTTAGAACAAGCACCTAAAAGTAAAATGCATATATTTAACAAAATGTTTTCATTTAAAAAAAATTAACTAGAAATTAATAAATATCTAGCTTGAAAACATTACAAGTCTAAATTAAGTTCTATTTTTTTCAACTTAAATGCTATACTTAAAGAAACTCAGTTTAAAATCACAAACACGTTTTTAATGTAAATCACAAATATCCTGAATCATAACTAAAATAAAATCACACCATAACTTAAACCGATACTTATGGGTTTTACTTATTAGTTCGAAAGTATAATATATTTTAAAAATTTTGACTATATAAGAAAAGTTTTATAAAATACTGTAAGTGTCTTCTATGGCATAGTTTATTTACCTTTTCATTGATAGGAATTGAAATAGTAAAATTTCCATATGAAATGCTTTCTTTTAGTTTATTCACTGCTTCATCTAAAGTACTTTCTTTAGTGGGAGTTTTTAATTTTATTAAAGAATCTGGTGGTGCCAGCAACTTGAATTCGGCATACATATATTTACTATCGAAAATTACCTAAAAAAATTAAAATAAAAACATTATTTTTTAACCCTGTCTGAGATACACTTTCAGTGAAAATAAAAAAAATTCATAAATCAGTGAAAAAAAATTTCATAAATCAGTGAAATGTGGGCTATATAAAAATGTTAGTCAAATAATCTGAGGAATAAAATCTTATACTTAATTTTTTAAAAATTTGTTTAAAAATGTCTGTTGTCCAATTCAACAAATGAACTTTAATTTTAAAGGGGTCTAGTTTAAAGTGTTTTTTTTGCTCAAGCATAATTTTTGAAACTTAAAAGTAACATTATTTTTTTTTCTTCTTCAAACATTTTAAAAGAATTTTTAAAAGTGATACTTAAATTAAATGTAAGGGAAAATTAAATCGATATTTTAAAATGAATTTGAAAAAAAACTTTCAATTTTAAATGAGATAAATAGCAAAATTAGTATATTAAGAATGTAATTTATACACTGTATTTTGTATTATTCAGAATGAGAGTATCAATTTATAAGTAGAAATTTAAATAAGTCTCCCTAGGTGAAGAGACTTGTAACTCATCGAATTTTGCATAAATATTGAACTGACCGTTGAAGAATAAAACAATTAGTAGTAATAAATTAAGTAATGAAAAAAACAAGACTTTTAAAAAAAATTCTAATGATAACTACCTCTGTTACAAAAATCCTCTGTTTGCTAACTTTTATCACATCCTTAAGAAACAGATGAATACTACTTTTGATTATCTTTTCATAACCTTTAAGCTCTTCTTTAACTGAAACAAAAACCAATAAAATTGGTTGTATGAATAGGTAACCAATGAATAATGAATACAATAACAAATGAATTGATAACCTATGTAATTATCTGCATATATATGCATAGAATTCTTCTGTTTTTAACTAATTTGAATCCTACTTCACATATAAAGCAATAGGTCCTTAATAGAAAAGCACATCATTTATATTCTTTACACTCTCGACTTGTATGGTGCTATTTAGATGTGCAATCGACTTTTACATTTAAGGTATCAATTGTAACACTACCAAAATCATTTCTTTGAAGTATTGTGCATATGTGCGCAATGTAAAACAAATGTGTTGTTTTTACGGAAAAATTTTCAGCTTGTGTACCAAAAAAGAACCTATATTTATAGATTTTTTTTAATAATTTTTACTAATTTTAATAGAAAATTGATGAAACTAAACCGATTTTCTCTGTAAATTATACATTTTCTGTTACAAATTTTCTTATAGTGCATGTAAACATCGAAAATGTTAGCAGTTAAGAATATGTAATTTATGTTATCATTAAAAATATCGCTGTCATTGGAACTAAAAAAATATTTTGTTTTTAAAATATGCAAAATGATTAGATAGAAATTATGAAATAATGTATTACATGCATTGGTGAGATTTTTAAAGTATTTTTTTACAGAACTCCCATTTTTGTTTAAAATAAAAAAAACAATTATATAAATGTACACATATTTGATGAATATTTAATTTTAATTGCATTACCTTTAAAAAAATATATAACCACAAGCAATAACTTACTTTTGAATTATTTTTATTTTCCAAAATTGCCTTACAAAGCAAGATTCTTATGATACAAACTACCTCTAATTTGTGATTTCTAAATAATTCTAAAACCACTTACCAGGAAATGTAAGAACAAATGTTTTGGATAATGAATCATCGTAACAGCTCGAAATATCAAACATAAAAGCACTTGGTTCTTCTCTTGCAAAGTTATAAAAGTTTACATCAACTTCCCCTTCCTTTCCATCTGCCTATAAAAAATATACAGAATTATACAACATTTTATAGTACACCTTCCTCAAATACTGCAAAACCATAACGCTGAAATCTGAAACTTACAGCACAGAGACACCTCTCTAAAAAGACCATGTTTGATGTTTTACAGTTTTGCATAAAGAATCCAAATTAAATTTGCATCTAACATCAAAAGTCGGGCCTTATGTGCCACTTGGCACGAAGAGGATAAGTAAGTAAGTAAGTAACATCAAAAGTGCATTTTCATAAAACATATGCATAAGGTAATTGTAACATTACAAATTCATAAAAAAGTAATGATATGGTCAGCAGTTTTTATGTGTTAGTGTGAAGGAGGAAAAATTAAAATGGTTCAGAGGGTAATAGAAATAAGAGATTAAACGAAGGTTACATTTAAAAAGTTAAAGTAATTATTATACAGTAAAAGCAATAAGAAAACTATTTCAACATAGTTATATTGTACAGTTTGACATTTTATTAAATAATAAAAATATAAATATTGTTAAATATAAAATAACAGTATTAACTATTTAAAAAATACTATAGTTTCATAAAAAAAATACTTGTATAAACTTTGATCTTCAGCAAACACATCACACGCTAAAATAAACTTATTTATATTTTGTATGTAAGATGTTTAAAAACTAATCTAAATAGATTTTAAAAAGCCCTTAAAATATTTATTAATAAAATTCGTTTAGAAAAATTATGATCATAAGTATAAATAAAAACATGCATATTCTCCTAAAAACATATTTTTCTATCCGTATTCTGAAGGCACAAACTTCTTTATTCCAATTTTATATAATAAAAATTTAGTAGGACTCTAAAGTAGCTAAATATCTGCCACGTGCAAGTTCTTTTATAAAAAAAACAATTTCTATCAAATTACACAAGGCGTAGAAACAGTTTGTACTGTCGTGTTAAGACGAAGGTAAGAATGAGAGAAAGAGCGCCAAATAAACGAATCGACTGAAGAAATCAATGAAACGGAAGATTTTCTTAGCAAAGGGCAATAGTAAAAAATCATTGGAAGTACTTGGCTAACTCTTAATTTTTTTTTAGGCAGTGAACTTTTTTTAGATCTTTTCAATGAGAATGGTGGCCAACGCAATAGTTTTCCAATCTAAGGACATTAAATTGTTCTCGGTTTAAATGTAATAGATTGTTACATAAAATAGGTAACGAAAGTTTAGATTCATTTTAGACATATAATTTGTAAATGCAAAATCTTTAATCTAAGAGACAATTGTTAACACATACAAAATTTAATTTAAAATTTTAAACTTTTAAAACTGATTTGTAATTTTTTTAATAGTTTCATCTTACATTATAGGGGGAACCAGGGACACATGATCCAACTTGTAGTTTTTGGCTTTAACTTTTAAAAATCACTATTTATGGATGTGCAAATGCAGTCAATTTATACTTAAATAAGTATTACATAATATATATATTAGTATTTTTCTGAAGTATTTACTGCAATATTTGTAAAATATAAATTATTTAAAACTTTAGTTTTGGGCCATGTATTCCAATGCATAGGGATACATGACCCACCCATTATAGGGATACGTGACCCAACCCAAAAATTTGGTAGTAAGACTTAAAACTATCAAAATACTTTTACCTAATAACAAAACTAACATCATATTATAAAGTTTAAATAGATTTTATAGTTTTTTAGGACAAAATTATTATTACTTCCTATTTTTATCACATTAAGTATGCTTATATTAACGAACTTAGCAAATTTAAACGTAACATCTTGTCTAAATACAAAACTGGGGATTCTTTAATTTGCAGAGAAAACACAGGTGGTTGAAGAATATTCTATTTGATCAATATCAACTTGGGATGTATTATCCATTTCAGGCCATTTAAAACATTTTCCATCGATTCTTTCTGCAAACTGAATCTCGTAAAAAGCTCGTTAAAACAATCCCTTGTACTTTCCCAACAAACCTTGTACTCCCAGAAGAACCCAGTCATTTTTTTGGACTCCCGTGAATTAAAGAAAAAATATTTTGGTCTACTTTTGTATTGTTTACTTGGGTCACATATCCTTAATTGGTTTATGGTCAAATATCCCTAGATGCACTTTTTTGATTAACTCCAAAACAAAGACATTTGCGAATAATTACATTAGCACTATTATGCACGTAATTGTAGCTAATAGCATGAACAAAACAAGTAACTAATTGAAAAAAAAATTCCTTTAAACCAAAAAAGTAGACCTAAAAATCTTATGGCGCCAAAAATTTACTTTCAGAGCGTGAAAACGTATTTCTTCGTATAGCTAAACATGTACGCTATAATTCAGTTGTTTGTTTTCACCATGTGGTCAGCTTAATGATAGGAAAGAAGCGATGCCACTTCCAACTCATAAAACTTTTCCAATGCTGAGAAAAAGGCATTGGGTCATGTATCCTTATGGGTCAAATGTCCCTAGTTCCCCCTACATATTGAAATAAAATATATGCCCCTGTTTATATTTAAAAAAAAATTGTTATCAAAATTATTTTTAAAATATGTTTATTAAAATATACAATAACTATTATTTGATAAAATTATCATGCTCATATGCATATTAAAAGCGTCTTAGTTGAAGCAAACGCAATTTATTAATTAACTTCTCTATATAACAAGAAACACAAGCTATTATACACAAACAAAAAGATCAGTAAAAGGAACTTTGATCAATTCATTTCTATATTTAATCTTTCTTATCCCTAAGAAAAGTCACTCTCTTCAGAAATAACGAATTTCGATGCAAACAAATGGAAATCCGATTCAAAGAGACAGAAAAAATCTCATTCTCGATTGATGGCACAATGTATTAAAATTATCCATGTCGGCATTTACTTGAAAGAAATTAGTATTTACCTCCATACTCGCGATTAATCTGAGTGTAGGCTCTTGACACTAATGAGTTAATTAACGCATTAAAGACGATACATTACACTTATTATAATGTAAAGCAGAAATGGGCCTGCTGAGGATTCAAAATCCACTTACGGACTTTCAATCATTAAATCTGGTTAATGTCAAGACTAGTTAGTGATGTAAGAATTGTATTTTTCGGAAAGTGGAATGAATTTTTGATTTAATTTTTCCGAGAGTTGTGTCAGGGAAGTTTTGAAAGGGGTGTCTTGACATCTTTTATTCGTAAGGATTCAGATAAATGACATAAAATGAATTTAGGGGAAGAATTGGATTTAAATAACTTTATTAACAAGCAGATTATGTATTTAAAAATATGTCCTATGCGAGAGATAAATAATTAACCATAAACTAAAACAATAATTTAAAAGTCATTCTTTCATCTTTTTGTGACACAAAATTATTAATACATTCATATTACAAACATTATAAATGCAATTTAATTGCATATTTTATTTGCTTTATCATTGCATTTCAGCTACGTTTTAACTGCGGTTTTTAGCGTTAGTTATAAGGGTAACTCTTGCCCAAATCCAACATCGGTTATGAATAAAAGCCATAAGCGCTTCAAATCTTTTTGATATGTATTATTATAACTTATCACAATTTATACGTCAAAAAAATCTGTTAATAATGACAAGCTAAATACAAAGTTTGTATTTGAATTTTAATTTGTCATTGCATGGATCATATTTAGACCAAATCAATAGAACATGGCAAATGACTAAACAGCAATCTGAAAATAATTACTTTATTACATTTTATTAATAATATTATTTGTATGAAACAATAAAACAAGTTGGTAATGCTGCCCTTTTATGTCTGCAGATACTTCTCTTTAACCCATGTTTGAAAATTTTGTAGGGGATACGGGGACTAGTTTTCCATGATTTTTTCTTTTAGTTTGTAAATTTTTTACCCTTATTTATTTTGAAGAAAAAACGACATCATTGCCTTGCGTACACTTTTATCTACGAACTAGCTTTACTACTTTTATGATATGTAAGTACAGAGTTTGGCAATAAGTGGTTAAATGCAAGCATGTTAAGCTGGAAAACGTACCCCGTATACGGGATACATTTTCCAAACCTGCCAAATATGCATAGCGCAAATTTTCCAACAATTCTCAAAAAGATTTAACACGTGTAATATTTTTTTAAACTTTTATGTACATTAGATTGTAAACTTAAACTAACTAAAAAGAGTATACCCAGAAAATAGATAAATATTTAAAAAAATGCTAGTATATTATACCAAAACTTTAATTTAATAAAACTCATTTTATCATCTGAAGAAGTCATAGTTTAGTGCCTCGTGGCTTTACGTTGTCCAAAGTATGGCTAAAATAAAATTTGCAAAAAATTACTTCCCATTTTTTGTAGTCCACAAATTTACCCTAAATTTTGTTGTAACATGACATGTTATTTCTTTCAGTAAAGTCCTTCATTCTTAATTTTTCTTTTCTGGGGAATTTATATTTCTTGGATGCTTTTCTGCTACTGTGCTACTATACCTTTCCTGACGGTATCCTCCCCTGAGTTGCATATTTTGCTTCGAAAGTGTAGGAGCAATTGCTAGATTTCATTTTATTACAATATTGACTATTTTTAGCCTAGAACAACACTTTTTTTTTACATTTATAACTTTACATATGGCTATATTACTTGATCATATATTACAAAATTGACATTTTTGGCATAATAAGCTTAGTTTATAAAGGTCAAAGTATGTTTTTCTACGAGAAATTTTATTAATATGTGCCTCGTAAAATTTTGGAAAGCCTGCCCTGCCGCTATACTTTGACTTTAATATCAACTTGACGAGTAGCGGCTGAAAAAATGCATAGTTTAGTTAGGAAAGAAGCCAAGTTTTATTACACGCAAATATTAAACAGTAAATTTAATAACAGTACGTTTAGTTTAAGTTTTAGCATAAGTATGAAAAGTTATTCAATGTTGACAAAATCAACAAAAACAGCTTTAACGAAAATATGAAAAAGCAATGGAACAAAGATTTTGTGGGTGATATATGATGTGTTGCTTCATAAAAATAGTCTCCAGTTAACACCCCCTAAAGGCTCATTTCCACTATAGGGCCTGGGTGTAAACTTTCCCCGGCATCTCTTAATATTATCTTCTCATGTTTAATACCGAATTCGGTAATACAAAAAAAAGGGAACTGATCATAATCTATAAAAAAAATAAACAAGAACATTATAGTTCTTTTAAAAACTAAACATACTATCCAATTCAAAACAGAAATATACTTTTGACAAACACAAAGCCAAAACTACAAATTCTAATCTTAATAGTTCCTATGTTTCTTTCATTCTTCTCATGTTTAATGCCGAATTCGGTTATACAAAAAATAAGGGAACTGATCATAATCTGTAAAAAAATAAACAAGAACATTATAGTTCTTTTAAAAACTAAACATACTATCCAATTCAAAACAGAAATATACTTTTGACAAACACAAAGCCAAAACTACAAATTCTAATCTCAATAGTTCCCACATGTTTCTTTCATTCTTCTCATGTTTAATGCCGAATTCGGTTATACAAAAAATAAGGGAACTGATCATAATCTGTAAAAAAATAAACAAGAACATTATAGTTCTTTTAAAAACTAAACATACTATCCAATTCAAAACAGAAATATACTTTTGACAAACACAAAGCCAAAACTACAAATTCTAATCTCAATAGTTCCCACATGTTTCTTTCATTCTTCTCATGTTTAATGCCGAATTCGGTAATACAAAAAAGGGAACTAATAATAATCTATAAAAAATAAACATGAACATTAGTTCTCTAAAAACTAAACATACTACCCAATTCAAAACAGAAATATACTTTTGACAAACACAAAGCCAAAACTACAAATTCTAATCTTAATAGTTCCCACACATGTTTCTTTCATTCTTCTCATGTTTAATGCCGAATTCGGTAATACAAAAAAAGGGAACTAATAATAATCTATAAAAAATAAACAAGAACATTAGTTCTCTAAAAACTAAACATACTACCCAATTTAAAACAGAAATATACTTTTGACAAACACAAATCCAAAACTGCAAATTCTAATCTTAATAGTTACCCTGAACACGAAATGTATAAAATTCGCATTTGACTTTATCCTCTGCTTAACATCCGAATCAATTAACGAAAAGTCTTTCAAACGGCACAACCTTTTACTCAACGCCTGAGTGCAAAAAGTGGTTTACCATCGGAACTCCCAGTGAAGAACTCCGTTAAAGCAGATAATTAAATATCTGCCTCTAACGAAGCGGTCCTTTAAATAATTCGATCATTTCAGGCTTCATGTAATTCGGGCTTTTTGCAGTCTTCTGACTTTGATTTGAATTTTTTTCGTGAATGGTAAAAGTATTTTTCTACAACCGTAGAAAGAAAGATCAAACAGTTTCCTCGGAGCTTTTGCTTGCTTTTTTGAGTTTGCATACAGAAGCAGATTTGCGATGCATTAATTGTAGATCAAGGTAGATTTATTTTTAAATGATTGGAACGTATTTTTTGTTGAGGAAAATATTATTGATGGATATTTTAATTTAAAAATTTTAACATTTTAGATTTAAGTTATTGATAGATATTGCTACGTTAGTATCGAATACTATTTTCAGTATGATCTACATAGTCCTCGTGCAGCTCCAGGGCAAGTTTTTTCAACAACAACAAAAAAACAGTATAATGTTCGTAAAAATGTGTAGTTGAATCACAAAATGATTTTGTTAGACATTTTATTAGTCATCCTGATAATTTCTAAATTATTGTTTTCACGTTTGAAAACTAAGATTTGTGAAATTAAAATATGTATAACTTGCTGGAATATATGTACAACTACAATTTTTTACTTTCCAACTGAAAAAGCATCTGACATGTGCTGATACAAAAAGTCACTAATTCTTCACTAGTACTAAACACAGTAAACACTTTCGTTTTTCTATTTAAAGTATTATAAAACAAAATATGTCAACTGATTTATAAACACGTTTAAACAATAGGATGTTACAAAAAATATTCAAAGCATTTAAAAAAAAAACTTTATTTAGTGCCGTTTTAAAATCATCGCATCTGACATGATAGATACATCGATATTGGTAAATAAATAAAATAAACGATTTTAAAAAGAAATTCTAAATATTATCCGAAAACATAAATAAAAAATATTTCTTAAGGACATCAATACATAAATTTGATATGAATTCAATAAATATCGGAGTCGGATAAAAACTGAAACACGAGGGAAATACGGAAAGTATTTTTATTTTCTTCTTAACATACCCATAACTATGGTAGAAAGAAATAACCCCTTTTTATCCAGTAAATAAAATATCTATAAATTCTTCTTTTTAAAGAGATTCTTAAAAGCTATTTTTGACTCTTCAGTTTCCTAAGGCTGTGAAATCCACAGTAACCAATCTCTATGGGACCGAAATTCACTGTCTTCCTTAAGAACTTGCTCGTAGTAGATCAAATGCATTTGAGAGTACTTGACCACTACCGGTGACGTCATATAGTCCACAACACCCTGTCACTGTCAGATGTTGCTTACGCACTCGATGCATTAAGAACAAAAATACGAGAAAATGTCTTCTTAAAAATACAGAAATATCATATAAAAAAACTTTAGGAGTATCTTTCTTTGTGAGCTTTGTCTGTCACATTGGGGGTTGTTCTCGGAAACCTTTTAATAATGCATAAAAACAATATATTTTTTTACCTTGGGTTAAAATCCTAAATAAAAAAAACTTACTAAAAATAACTATTATTTTGGCAAAAGATTTCTATACTTTTCATATTATAATAAATTTTATTAGTTTTATATGAGGTTGGTTTATATTTTTTACATTAATTAATTTTTAAGTTGAGTTCTACGACATTAATTAGATGCAACTATAGGTGATGACGAACAAAAAATATAAAATTTGCTTTACTTCATTTTATATATTTAAAATTCATTTATTAAATGCTTGATAGTATTTATTAGTATTTTTGTAACAACATTTATTACTTTATCATGTAACTGATAAACTTTTAATTTCAATGAGATTTATGAAACTTGTATTTCAATGTTATATTAATTGACGATTGCTATCTCCTTTAAATGCTCCTTGAAGTGCAAATAAATTGGCTTAAAAAACAGTAGTTATAAACAAACTAAAACATGCTAAATTTTAGAATGGCTAAGAAATAAATTATTATTTTGAATTAATAATTCTTGAACACCAATTTCTGAAATATTCTGGCTTTTTAGCAGCAATTATGATAGCCTTCATATTAAAGGCAAGCCTCTTTCGCATTTTAACATATCAGTTTGACACATAACAAACCACCTATTTTATATTATATTCTAGAATTATTTAGGAAACTACAATTTATAATTATATTGGATTACTTTTTTTTTACAAATATTTAAGAACCAAGAATAATTCCAGTCTCACGATCTTTTTACCATCACCAAATTACCCCCAATAGCGTGCCTCCATTTGAGAACCTCTTAAGAGGAATAAATGCGTTCAAATTATATTCTTTCCCAAAATTGATAATTTAAAATATAATTTCGATAAGAATTTATATAAAATTAAATTTTAGACCATAAAAACAATACATTTTACAGCACACAAAAACATTAACCTCCTCATTTAATTGTTCTTAAAACCATCTTTGTCTGATAACATGAATATCAAACCGAAAATTTCCAATTTAAAGAAACAACTACCGAGCAAAGCTCTTTCCAATTTTCGATTGCTAGACCCCCTAATTATATACAATTATTTAAGAACCAAGAATCGTAATCTAGGACCCTTCTTTAGCACCCCTAATAGCGGGCCCCCATTTCAGCACCTCTTCAAGGGAAATCAATGCCTTCCATTACAGCTCTCTCTCTCCAATAAGTAGCCCCGAATGCCATTTCTTTCCGATGATCATTATTTTCTCATAAAGACCCTCTTCTTACCCTTATCCACACGTCCCGAGCCCTAAGTAGACGATGACCCATAGATAAATATTAATTACAAGAAAGGAAAGAAAGGATCAATTTCCGTAGGCCACCGAGGTACACGTAAGACCCGACCCAAGGAGTAGGAGGAAGGCTCTTATTACATTTCGTCAATTCTGTTATTGTTAACTATTGCGTTAGGGTCATCTTCGGCTGATATTCCTGGGAATGTAGGTTAGATAAGGGAATGGAAGGATAAAAGGGAATTTCTTTTGTGGAAGTAGTAGGAATTAAATATTTCCAATATGAAATGTTTCCAGAGAATAAGGGTTTCGTCTTTTAAATGTTTTTATGTTTTAGTTCGTGTTAATTTAGTATATTGTGTGAATGTGTTTTAAGGAAAATTTTATTGCTGAAAAATGTTATTTAATTGTTTAAATTGTGTTTTAAGAGTTCATATTGTACACTTAGTTCTACTGCATGTGTTTAGAAAAATGAACACTTTTTAGTATTTGCCAACTTCGTAAAATTCTAATCTAATAGAGTTTAAGCTAATAGTGATTAAAAATTGTTTGATTACCTGGAAAAATATTTTAATCTGTTAGAATAGTTAAAACTATTAATTAGGACATTACATAACAATACTTCATATAAACTTAACGAACCTTAAGTATAGACGATGACCTATAGATAAATAATAATTACAAGAAAGGGGAAAATGATCAATTTCTGTGCTGACAACAGACACGACGTACATGTGAGGCTCGACCCTAATAAAGGCTCTTATTACATTTCGATAATTATAGTATTGTTAACTATTGCGTAAGAATGATCTTCGGTTCATGCTCCTTGAAATGTAGATTAGAAGAAAGTTAATTTTCGTTCTGTGGAAATAGCAAGGAGAGGTATAACTTTTCCGATATAAAGGGTTTTTCGAACAACTGAAGAATTTATTCAATTAAATACAATCGTTGTGTTTTATTTATTATCGTTTTAATTAACTCAAATATACACGAATATTAATTTAGCGAACGAATCAAAATTGAGAATCGAATTGAGAATTTGATTGTTGACTCTATTGCGAATAATGTCTTCTTTAGTTAATATATTAATGATGATTGAATTTCTTTCTGTGATAGTTGTTATTGTCAAGGAATTTTAATTTAAAGATATTTAAATTCTCCGAAACCTTATTATTGCATTTCGAAAATTATTACATTTCTGTTCTTGTTAACTATGCGAGTATATCTTCACCTGATGTTTTTGGGAATGCATACAGTTTAAATAAAAATAAGTAAAAAAAATTGTGGAACTTGTTGGAATGAAATATTTGTGATAAAAAAGGGTGGAATGAAAATTTTTATTTCGTAGTTTTAATTTAGTAGTTGTCTATAACCTTTTTTTAATTTAGAAATATTTAAATGATTGGTTTTGCTTAAAACATCATTTCAATCAAAAAATTTCATGCTGGCGGCATTTTTCTGTTGAAGTTATATTTGGTTGATGTACAAAATGAAGAAAAAATATATTGTGAGAAAGTTTTTAAAAATTTTGTTCCTACATGAAGACGGGCGAATTTTATGTAGGAATTACAGATGAATCCAAACATATTCGGTTTAATTCAAAAAATTGTTTTTCCTAATTTTAAATACAATAAATGTAAACAATAAAAGTTAAGAAGCAGACTTTAATACGTAATACGAAAGAAAAAATATGTTTTTTTGCGTTTCAGTAACTCTAATTTATCATTTAAATAATAATCATATCATATTGCCTTTAATAATATCATATTGCCTTTAAATAATTACCAATTGTTATTCTAAGGACCGTAAATTTTCAAATAAAGACATCTTAGAAATCAAATAATTCTCATTTAAATTATTTAACATATTCAATATAGATAAAAATATATTAAGATATACGGTATTATGGTTTATTTATTTCTGCAGCTAACTGACATTCTGTGTTTTATCAATTTTAGATATGTAAAGATTCACCAACACCCTACTATTCTAAACATTTAAAGATTGTTTTTTAAAGATTGTTATTACATTTCTCTATCAAACTATCGGCCGCATAAAATTATGATCGGTAAAAAATAAGGTATCATGTTCAATATAAAAAAGTTCGAATGCAATAAATATTCATGATATCGGAATTTTCGAGATTGCAAGTTAAAACATTTTTACATACACTACATACAAATCAATATCGAATAAAAAACGGAATCCGTTATTGAGCCTTTTTTTTGTAAAGCAAAGTGTACTAAAAGCAGCAGAAAAGTAAACGAATATTGATTATCATTGAATTTATTGAGTTACTACACTCACACAAAAATAATACATTTCCATTCGATATTTCTTCTTTCTGAGAGAGTCATGAGTACCACTCTCCAGCACAAAAGAAACTATTTGTAGTTGATGAATAAGGACAATAACTTTGGTAAATATGTATGATGTTTGTAAAGAAAAAACTTTTTATGGAAATTGGGTTTAAAAAAATCGAGTCAAAAAATTAAACGAATTGTTAAAACGAATTGTAAAAAATTATTGAATTGTTAGTGTGAGCTATTAATTAGGCCCAGCGGCTTAGTGGTAGTGCTTCGCATTGCCACGCTACAGGTCCGGGGATCGAGTCCCGGATTGTGCGAGGTAGACTCATCCTTTCATCCCTTAAGTGGGTCGATAAAATGAGGACAAAGCATGATTTGGAACTAAACATTGGGGGTTCCGCGTAAGGTTGACCACCTAACCGGGACATATGCCTAGCACCCCAGAGCCCTTGGTCACGTAAGTAGAAATGGGCACTGCAGGCCTTAGCCCACTAACAGGCTGTTGTGCCGAGGAGTTTAGTTTAGCTATCAATTATTGTTTAAATACAGATATAAAAAATAAATTATATTTATGATATATAACACCTTACTAAAAAATCTACTATTTATGTCGCACATTTTATTATACACTATACTCTTTACGTAAGTTTTTGCTAAATTTAAGGAAATTGAAATTAAGTATCAAAATTGCATTTAACATGTTAAGATGGCATAAAAAATGATTGATATGTATATATATATTGATCTTATACTTTTTGAAGTTTTATAAAAAATTTAATTCTTAACAATTATCTTAGGAATAAAGTTTTAATCATTGTGACTATATTAATCATTTTGTCGGGTGTTTTAGAATACACTAAATTATTGACAGTTAAAAAAACCCACTTTTATGAAAATATAATCATAAAATACAATCAAATTTTAAATACTTTTTTTTAAGTTGTACCAAAAAAAATTGAGAAAACGTACTTTAATAAATTCGAAAAATACCCATATTTTGTTATTGAAATTAACACAGTATAACTTGCTAAAAGTATATGCCCAGTTACTGCATTAAAATAAAATCGAAATATTCCTTTACACAGAAACCAGTTACTAAATCTTATTTCTACATTTGTCTGCTCATAAAAACTGACACATTCCGAACTATCTAAAATGAAATTTATCTTTATTACTTTTTCTTCCGATTTTGTGCCTTGATTAGTTGCCTGCCTTTTGAAACCGTTAGTTGGCACAAGAAGTTGAATATGCCTGTTTCCGTTTTTCTAAAAGAAGTAGGGAGTAAATAAAAAGTCGAAAAGTGTCGAGAGTAAAGCACTACATTTGATGGGTTTTTGAACTTGTTCAAACTCAATGGCTTCACACAGTCTACTGAAACTCAATTCATGAACACAAGTACTGTGAAAGAAATTGAAAATGCTTTACTTGTTTACAGAATATAACAAAATAATTGTGTTTATTTATAGTGGTGTTTGTATAATGCATTTTTGTATGTAAGAGCAATGCACTTTTTAAGTCATGAAATAGAAATTTATTGAAGTTAAAGTAAATTTCTATTTTTGTGATGTTTTGAATTATTTTGTAATAGAATTTTTAAAAGCGATTCCTACTATATTTTTTAAAATATTTTCTTTATGTTTTCTACAAAATGTGACGTACTTAGTGAATTTATGCATAGTTAATAAATAAACGTTATATTTTCTTTAAGTTTACACCAAAAGAAGTAATGAATAGTGCTATTGCGAATCCTAGTTGAAAAGCTCTAATGTTCAATGCGATAACTTGATTGTGAGTTCTTATTTTAATATAATGAAATATTTGTGTGTTTTCTGCACTTCAAACACAGTCTGTAAAGTTAGAGACCACGGCATTTAAATAACAATTGATAAGTGAGCAAATAGTGGGTGTATTTTGGATTTATGATTTAGATAAAGCTGCAATTCTCACAAAGAAAGCTACAGAATATTGGAATTTTTTTATAATATTTTGAGTTCAAAGAAATTATAACAAAGCCAATTTTAGATATTTGGGATTTCGAGCTCACGGGTGATCCTTCACTGATTAAAGTTAGTAAAAAATTAGCTTAAAATATTCACTGAGATCATAGTATACCCTTATGTGGCGACGTAGTTCTTAGCAACCATTGATAAACTGTATTCCTATTTCGTGTTTTTGCTTTTTACGTAGTTAATCATATGATTCCACAAATAAGATTTCCTTGCAATTTTTTCTATGATTTTCTTTGTTTACCTACTTTAATTAGAAATATGTCTTTGAATGTAATCAAATTGTTCATATAATGTAAAAATAGATATACATGTTGTGGTTCACTCTAAGACTCAAATCTTTACATCATATTATCAGTAAAATATTTTAGACTGAGCTTCAATTTCGCTCCTTTTCAAAACGTTCGTTGTAGCGAAAAAGAGATGGCCTAAGCTTCGAACTAATTGTTCTCCCGATGGTCGGGTTGGATCGATTTTGAAAAGCTAACTTTCATCTTAGCAGGGGGGAACCGATGCAGTTTGACAATTAATCAAGAGCACCACTGAAAGCTGATTCTTATTAAAGAAAGGCCCGGATTTCAATCATAAAAAAAACTATACCAAAGTCTTCAATAGAATTTATAAGGTGAGGGGTCTTTTCACGGGAATGGGATTTTTTTTCATGAATAAATTTTTTGTCCCGGTGCTAAAAATGACGAAGTGTTATGTCTTTCCAGCGGACAACAGAAGCGGAATTTTTTATTTTAGGCGTTTTATTTTAATATAATTTTTTTTATTCTAAAAGTATAAGATTAAAGATTTGCTATTTGAAATTCTTAATGCTAGTTTTTAATTTTTAGGTTTTTTTTATGATTTTGGAAAATTTTGCGAAATTTTTTAGTAAAAATGCCTATGCGCTGAATTTCATTTGT
This sequence comes from Oedothorax gibbosus, assembly GCA_019343175.1. Lineage (NCBI taxonomy): Eukaryota > Metazoa > Arthropoda > Arachnida > Araneae > Linyphiidae > Oedothorax > Oedothorax gibbosus. The sequence continues at coordinate 8,262,405 of CM033282.1, read as the reverse complement.
AATAAGAGAAAATTCGTAAGTTCATGTACTGATCCAGTATTGCACTGTAAAACCTTAGTGTAACGTTACCTTAATTTCACGGAGTAACGTTACACTTAATTTATGGAGTAATCATGGAAAACGTTACACAAGTAAGGAGTTTATTCCAAAAAATTGGTGGAAGTAAGTGGTGCCTCTCTTGTTTTAAGCAGTAACTTTGCACAAAATTTATGAAGTAACATTACACCGCTAATTAAATTAATGTTACTTACTTAAATTTTTTCTATCATTACACCGTGAAACCGGATGGTCTTATTTTACGGATAAACGTTATGCAGCATGGTTTTACAGTGTGTAAATTCCTTCTATAATAATATATTAATTCTTGCCCATTCATTCCGTATAGCCCTCTAAATACTACTGTTTTTTTTCATATGACATATTACCCCATATCAATCGGCGTCCTGCCGCGAAATTCAAAGAACACCACCCAAGGGTATGCTTGTTCACGTTGGGATACTTGACATCTTTTGAACTAAGATTTGTTTATTTTTTATTTTAATTTCCTAATATGAAATATAAGGTAATGGAAGTATTGCAAAGGAAATCCTACCTGGAGATTTGATGTTTTCTATGTGTTTTCGAGTGAGTTGATTTTTTGTTGTTGCCAAACATTGGTCCACCTGTCAGTCTGAAACCACTCAACAGCTCGAACTAAAAGAACTTCGAATTCAGTACACGAGTTCCTAGTACCTGTTGAACGCCAAATTAAGCGTTTCGAGAAAATTGCGCATGCGCAAGGGGTAGGTACCCTAGAAAGTTTAAAAACTTACATTAGTTAAAGGTATGCTAAAAATCATATATTATATATATATATATTATATATATTAATATATATATATATATATATATATATATATTATATATATATAATATATATATAATATATATATATATATATATATATATATATATATATATATATATATATAATATATATATATATATATATATATATATATATATATTATATATATATATATATATATATATATATATATATAATATATATCTGGCTCAAATTTGATACACAAGTTCTTAGTACCTGACAAACATCATAATAAGTTTTTGAAAAAGTCTTGCAAGCGCGAATCGCCTTAGAATTTTTTAAATGTATTGAAATTACCTTATAGGTTATATAATTACCTTTAATGCTATTTATTATTTATTGAGTAGAAATTGAAAATGTGTAGTGTTTCACGCCCCCAGTTTTCTAATTAAAGCAGCAATAGAGCTACACGAACATTTCGCAACAAGATGAATGCAATAGCGAGCGGATTTTTTTCTGGCAAACTGTAGGATTTTCAAAACGAATGCTTTGTGATATAACACCTACTTTTTCCATCATTAGTTGAATTTTAGCTTCCATGTTGGTTGATATTGGCGCAGCAATTTTATTATAATAAAATTAAATTGCATTTTATTGGGGGGGTTAGATCTTAGATAGAAGGTAATGACAAAGACTTCTTCTTTAACATAAAAATTAATACACTTACCGCAATTAATAATATAACGATAAATATAAATTAATTAAGCAGTATAAAATCATTTTTATAATAAAACTAAGAACTTAAATCTAGACTATAAAGACATTTACATAAAAAATTAACTTTAAAATTGTGACAAACATAATGGTACGAAGTGGTTTAATATAATGCAGTAGCTCCCATACATCAAAACATATACACAATATTTCAAGCGTACTGCTTTAATGTTTATTGAACTGTAAGCAAAAAAGGGGCCTCCAATAAAAGTAGAAAAACTCCCAAAAGAAAACAGTAACGAGTTCGTTCGAGCTGAAAAAATCCTTCTTCAGTATTAAATGAAGAAATGCACAAGATAAGGCTAAGTAAATACCAAAGTTAAAAAAGCGGCTTCAGAGTGGAGAGGAACTAATAAAAGACTCGGTTGTAAAAAGTCAAAAAATTGTCTGAAGCGTAAATGTGAGGTTAATATTAAAACCAAGCTTTCGACAAAAGAAACTCTTTTAGTTCCTTGTTAAAAGTGGATTTCGTACTGGGGGAAATCGACTGGGTGCTCTTTTATCAATTCGGGACAGTTTAGGGGGTGAGAGTGAAGATTATAGGAACGAAAAAGTTCGAAATAGAAATGTAATAATAGTGTGAATAATTCGAATTTTAGCGCTTTTTGAACTGTATTTTCTAAATCTTGTGTCATCTGTTTTTGATTGCTTTATTTTGTTTTTTATGTAAACGACGAACAAAATGTGTACAGTAGTAGTAGTAGTAGTAATAGTTGGTAATGTTTAATTTAACTTTAAATAAAAAGTTTCATTGTTCAGAGTAAATGTAGAAAATCTTAAATGAATTATTTCTACATTAAAATTGCACGCTTTCGTAAAGTACGATGCTCATATAGAACTGTCTATCTGGCAAATAACTATTGTGAATGTTTTGAAGAATTGAATATTTTGAAGAAATATGCTGTTTTAGCATAATTTCGGCAAAACTAGCATAAATACCATCATTTTTTCGTTTCGCAATTTAGTACGAGAAACGAGTTCTTTATTGCAGATTTTAAAAAAAAGCTAAAGATCCAAATTAATCGAGCTTTTGGCAAGAGTTGAAATCCTATGCAAAAATGGTTCTAAGTGGCAGTTTCTGTCGCAAACCTACATTTTATTATTATGTGGCAAACATACACTCAATTATTTAAAACCCAAAGTTCAATACTCTTTTGCGAAATGTATAATACACTAATGAGAAACGAAACCATGAGAACTGAACAGTATTTTAGGAAATACTTTTTGAATTGAACATAAATTCAAGTTATATAAATGTTAAATATAATTTTCTAGTATGAATTCAAATTACAATTCACTTTAGATGAGCTACTAACAAACAGTCTTAATTTTGCATTTTAAGACATATGACGCAACTAACAATAATACCACATTTCACTGAACCCATATTTTATATATTATATTTACTTTTACAACACCATTTAAAACTTACTAACCAAATTCATTCTCATATTAACGAAACATATCTCTACTTAACCCTATTGCTCCTAAAAGTACTCCTGACGCCCGTACAAGCAGACTACGGGACCGACGTCCAAACCATGTCGAATTGGAATTTTTCGGGCGCTTTTTTTTCTTCCGTATTATGACTACCTGCTCTTGGCAAGCCTGCCGTAATGATAGGATTAAACTAAAAATATCCAACAGATTCATCATAGGCACTCCATTATGATTGTGTCCCTAAAATATACTGCCTTTTGTTAAATTAAGGTAGCTATCAAACTTTACAAAACTAACTTACTGGCTCCATTTTTGAATTCAAAGACAAATTTAATCCTTTAGATTAAAAATAAGTCAAACTGTGGTCAGCTATTTGAGAACCAACCTTTATTATTTTTTAACCAAACGATTAAGTGAATACAAATTACCATGTAGATCACGTTAATAAGTGTATGTATAAAAACATAGAATTCCTACAAGTGCAATTCAACAGCTTTCAAATAGCCCCCGTGTATCTTTAGTGCGACGTTAATTCAATCGAATCAAACCAACAAATATTAAAATGTCGCACTAGTCAAATAAAAATGCAATACCTCCTAATATACTCCAATGGATCCTTTAAAATCTAATGCATACACCCTTTGGCAACCCCTTACATATACAACTCTTAGCCCAATTAGGATCGTAGCTCAAATTTTAAGACTCTGATATACGGCCCCTCCATTTTAAACGCAAGACAACTGTACAGTAAAATTGAAATGTATTTTTACAATCTTAAGCCTTCTTATTAAAATTTAGTCAGACTATTTGAGAGAAACTACTTCTAATTTTAATACAATCAACTAAGTAAATACAAAATCATTTTAATCAATCAAATAACACCCAATCCCTACACATGTAATTCAGCAACTATCAACATGTCTCCTTGATGATTCTAACTCCCCTTTTCCAAGGCGCCCCATTCATTGTACGCTCAGAATCTAATGCCTAAGCTCCCTAAATTTATAACCCCCCGGCCCATCATGATTGTGGCCCTAAATTTAAGAAACTCTGGTATACGGCCCCCATTCTTAAAGCCCAGACAACTGCGCTATAAAACAGAGATTTGGAGACATTTTCGCAGATGCCGATCCAGGACGATCGTTTCGCGCGCTACCAAATATTTCTTAGTCCTTATCTTTGACAATATTCCCGGACCCTTCCTGATGTGAATACATTGTGTCAAGAGCGGTTGTTTGTAGTAAATGTATTTTCTTGGAAATGTTCTTAGTTTTTGTTTAAAGTGGAGGGACCAACTAAATTTCTGCCAAAATCGATTGTATGTTTGTCCAAAATAAAAATATATTAAAAATACAAAAAAAAATTCGAATAACAACCGGCCAGAGGCCCAGCAAGGTTGGTCCAAAAATTATTTAACTCCAATAACTATCGATATTGTTCTTGAATTCTTCTACTCCCTTCGAATCTCCAACATAATCTGGTAAAGCATTCCGCTTATTAATAACGTTATTGTAAAAATGACGTAATCTTACCTCCTTTGTTTCAGGATTTTTTAAATTTCTGACTATGTCTTCTGTATTTGTTTCAATGCAATCAATTCCTTTTCCGAAATGGATATGTTTTGTGTAAAATCATCCGTTGAATGGAGCCATAATATTAAAATAGTTTAAGAAATGTATATTTACAAATAATTTCGGAACCCACCTCATCCTCACACAGGCAGTACAGATTTTTGAATATTTAAATTAAAATTTAGTTTTTATAAAAATATTTTAAGCTGTCTTGCAGTTCGAATGTAAGCCTAAGGGGAGAGAGAGAGAGAAAGAGAGAGAGATAGAGATAGAGAGAGATATAGAGATAGAGATAGAGAGAGAGAGGGAGAGAGAGGGGAGAGGGAGGGAGAGAGATAGAGAGAGAGAGAATAAGCTAATTCTTGGAAAATTCAATTTTTGCTAACTTAACTACTTCAGCTAAATTTGTGGAATTTTACTTTTATTAATAAATATTCTTCCCCATTCCCTTCTGAACATACGGAGGGGGACTGAAATTAACATTTTTGGTCACCAAGTATTTTATTACTTAAGACGTGTTTACTTTCCACAGCAAAACGAATGAGATATAATAATGTATTAAACAAAGAAAATAGCGTTTAAGAATATGATCTGTCCCATAGAGCAAATGTACTAGTTTTTAAATCCTAACTCCTACCGAAAGGTAGGATTTTAATATTAATTCACTAATTCTATGAAACTAACCATCCTTCTTATAGATATCCTGATCAACTGTAATTCAAACTTTTGTCGAAGGAACAAGTTTGAAATACCAAGTTGATATTACTTTACCATCCTAACTTTCCAAATAGATAAAAAAAAAACTAACCATGGGTCATGGGCTGTAGCCCAGATTGTTGAGTACTGTTTTCGGGACGTGTTATGGGCAGACTTCAGAAAGAATGGCATATCGTTTGGATCATTACGTTCTAAGACAACCCTGGAAGCATTGGGGTAATGCAAATGAGCTATAATTTAGTACCAGGGGTGTCGACAATTTATAAGGTTTGACGACTGTCAAGGGAATGGATATGTAGGGTGGAACGTTCGAAAGTTCGGAAAAGATTCGGGATGTTATTGTTGATTTGGAATTAATGTTAATTGATTATTTAAAGTGGGGCCTAATTCAAATGTTTATGTCAAACTGTTTTGGGTCATTAAATTTTAATGTGTAGAGTGGTAAAGATTTTGTAGCATATGTGTAAGATGTTTATCGTTTTTTATTGTTCGTGAAAAATTATGGCTTAGTTCTTAAGTCAGAAAGATTTTAACGAAAACGTTTTTAAATAATATTTTAAGTGAAAAAAAATTTGGACAAAATATTATTAACTTGGTGTCAGTTTAGTATGTAATTATTTTAAAAAGTAAAGTACATTTTTTAACGAATACTTGAATAAAAGGGTCATGAAAATGGCCAAATGTGTAAACCTACCTCCACTACATGACACTTGATTTTAAATGTAATACTTACTATTTATTAATTTAAAATTATATTTTGTTTTTAAATGCACCTAAGACTTTCCATGTTTTAAACTTTAAAAACTAAATTAATAGAAATTAAGTATTTTAGTTTTAAAAAATTGTGATCTTTTGATTGATTATATATATTCTTCTAACGTAAAATGTGTTGCTTCTTAGTGTGATGCTAAAATCATAAAGGCGTTTATATGATAGTTACAAACATTAAGGATTGAATGTATTTAGAAGTTTCTACAAGAATATTTATATTTACTTAATTCGAGTAATGTTTGGATGTTTACAGATAATCGGAATGTTTTAGATTTCTTGAAATTTTAAAACTGTTGAATGTGGTGATTCAACGTATCATGGAAAACAATCTATTTTGCTACTTTTTATGCTTTTGAACATTTAGGTGAAACTCACATATCTTTTGAATATATAAAATGAATTTTTAGTAATTTTTGTAACAAGCTTTATTTATAGAATCCTGTAAGATATGAAATATTTTCAGAAAACAATAAAATATTCAAAGTTCTTTATATGTAGATATTTTCTATATGTTTAACGAATTGTTTATACAAGTTAGCAAAACACATGAATCTCCAACTTAAATCTGTAATAAAGCATATTGCTCAAGATTTGGATTATGAAGTGTTTCAAGAAGACGTGCGACCTTTCGATCGTGTAATAAATTTTAAAAAATATATAATGATATTTTTTGCTAAATATTCCTTTCAACATACGAGATAATTTATATCACATGAATAAAATAGTTGGAGATATCACCATCTTGCATGTGAATATTTCAAATAAAATAAATAGAATTATTTGTATATGTTAGTAGATAATATACGAAAATAACCAAATAAATAATTTGTTACTGTAGACATTTACCATACTTTAAAAAACCATCAAAATCACTAATCCGAGGATAAATATTTGTAAATATCCTTTACAAGTTTTAAATAAAATTATAAAATCTAATTAACTCGCATCAAAGAAACTCATCAGTAAATGGAACTAAAATGTCCATAATTAACAACACAAACAGTTTGAAAATGTACCTCTAAACGATCCAACCCTTTCAAATGTTCCCAAACTTCTTGTAATCTTAACCGAATTAACGGCAAAACTTGGCGCATAACCACGGGCCGGCAATAAATCTGTTGACTTAAGTACTGAACATCGCGGGAGATTCCAGTCATTATTACCACAACCTAAATCAATTCCTGGCCAGGAAGTGTTCATTTGCAGCTGATTACCATTCGCCTAAGTAAGTCAGCGACTGATTACCTTTCTGGGGAAAACTGCAAGTTTCAAGACTTCAATTGCCGATGAACCCCTACGGGGATTTTAAAGAATTTTAAAGACCTAAATGTGGTTCTACCGTGCAAATTACGTGGTTTGCACTCCCAACCTTTTATGGCTTTTTCCATTACTACTCTTTCAAAAATGTCCCAAGTTTTGGGTATTTTTTTTTTCGAACGAACTTCGTATTTTCAGTTGGTGGCTTATTACTCAATTGAGATAGGTGGCCGGACAATTATACTCATCGTATTCGGGAAAGGTTAATTAAAAATCGTGTTTCTCTAAACGTGACATTTTTATTTTATTTGAAAATAAGTTCGACTGGGTTAGAATCTCATACAGTTATCAGTCAGTGACTAGATACTTTCTTCGGGTTTTAAATATATTTTAAAGTTGTAAAAATGTATTCTTTTTAATTGGTTTGTACTACATTGATTTTTAGAAATTATTTTGAAATGTTGGTTTAAATTTTGATAACAACTGGTTATTAAGCAAAGTTAATTAAAAATACAAAAAACCTTAGTATTTATGATTAAAGGAGGATATTTAAAGAACCTCATTTAATAATAAAACCTAAGGTATTCAAAAGCCTAAGCGGCACGCAAGTATCGTGTAAAAATTTCAACATTACAATAGTATGTTGTTTCAATAAAAGATTTGTGTTGATGATAAACGGGAATACAGATTTATGTTGTTCCAAAGCAGCTGACGATCGCCAGAAGAGTATTATACCTATATGCGATGGGCAAAAGCTGTAACCTATATTGTTTTCTGATATATGTATAACAAAATTATTATATTCATTTTAAAATACCGCAATGTATATTTTGTAAGCTTCAGTAGGGGAAACTTGGGGACATTTGACCCATAAGGATACATGACCCAATGCCTTTTTCTCAGCAATGGAAAAGTTTTGTGAGTTGAAAGTGGCATCACTTTATTCCTTTCAGCCAGCTGATCACATGGTAAAAAAAACGAGCTGAATCACTGCGTATGTGTTTAGTTATGCGAAGAAATACATTTTCATGCACTGAAAGTAAATTTTTGAAACCGTAAGGTTTTTTGGTCTGCATTTTTTGGTTCAAAGGAAAGAATTTTTCAATTAGTTATTTGTTTAGTTTATGCTATTAGCTACAGTTACGTGCATAATAGTGCTAATGTAATTATTCGCAAATGACTTTGTTTTGGGGTTAAACAAAAAAAAAGTGCAACTAGGGATACTTGACCCAAGCCAATTAGGGATATGTGACCCAAGTAAACAACACAAAAGTAGACAGAAGTAGACCAAGTATTTTTTTAAAAAAATCACGGGAATGCCAAAAGTAAATGACTGGGTCCTTAACGGAGTATAAGGTTTGTTTGGAAGGTACAAGGGAATTTTTTTTAACGAGCTTACAATTCAATATGCAGAAAAAATCAATGGAAATTGTTTTAAATGTCCTAAAGTGGATAATACATCCCAAAATGATATTGATAAAATAGTAGCGATTCTTCAACCACATGTGTTTTCTCTGCAAAATAAAAGAAGCCCCAGTTTTGTATTTCGACCAGAATTTACTTTTAAATTTGATTATTTCGTTAGTATAAGCAAAATTAATGTGATAAAAATAAAAAGTAATAATTTTGTCGGAAAATACTATAAAATCTATATAAACTTTATAATATGATATTAGTTTTTATATTGGATAAAAAAATTTGATAATTTTAAGTCATACAACCAAATTTTTGGGTTGGGTCACGTATCCCAAATGGGTGGGTCATATATCTCTATGCATTGGGATACATGACCCAAATTTAAAGTTTTAAATAATTTATATTTTACTGCTATTGTAGTTAATACTACAGAAAAATACTAATATATATTGTGTAATACTTATTAAAGCATAAATTAACTGCATTTGCACATCCATAAATAGTGTTTTTAAAAGTTACAAGCCAAAAACTACAAGTTTGGTCATATGTCCCTGGTTCCCCCTATAGCTATTTATCCGAAACGTTAAAGAGCAGATGCTAAACTAAATTTCGGAAAAACGGAAGAATGCTGTGCCTACAACACAATTTATTTGCTAACCGTACATTATGACTTTATACAATTAATTCGCACTACAATTTTTGTATTATTTCAACACGACTTGTAATAACTTCTGAAAAATACAGTTTTTTGCTTTAAAAGTCAACACAAGTTTTTTCTGATTGCATAAATTTATTTCACAATAGTTAAAATATTGCAACTTATATATTATGAAACATTTTATTATAGCTGCCTCTTACAGATAAAAGCATAAATATAATAATTGAAAAAATAACTGAAAAATATTTTTGTGTAACTTTCAACTCTTTTGTTTTGCGTTTAAAAACATGATGCAGTTGAAAAAATTAATTTAAAAGGAATAAAATTATTAACTAATTGTAATATAAGAATATTTTTTTAAATATTTACTTATCTCCACCAAAAGTAATCTACAATAAAATTTAACTTTTGTAAAAAATGCAAAAATATTTCACATTTAAAAAAAAAAGTTTTCAGCTTTCATACATTTAAAAAAAATTATTCCACACAATATAACACCAAATACTACTCTCCTTTAATTTAAGGAGATGCATTAACTATTTATTTTTCATTTCCGTTCTTTTTATCAAACTTCATTTCATCCTCTTTGAACCTTCCCCCTTCCCTTCCCCCCCCCTCCACTTCCAAAATCTATTTCAGATATTGTCACTTGTTGCCACACTTCAACAATAATTGACACTCACCCTCCCAAGATAAAAAAAAAACAGAGATACAAACATCAACGTTTTACTTCATTTTTTTTAAAAGCACCATAAGCCACTAAATCAGAAACTTCATCAGAATGGATTCCCCTGATTGAAAATCCACAGTCTCTGTTTCCTCCTCGCTGAATCTCTCTCCCCAGCTGGCGACAGGACTCGATCGGATCAATTTTTCACCCGCTTTCCACCCCCTTGGGTCTTTCGAATGGTGAAAATCCCCCCCCCCTTCCTTATATGTCTCTCCCCTTTAACTTTATCGGTTGGTACTGGAGCACAAACTATCATTGAAATTGCATAGTTGCGCAAAAAAAAATACTAAAGGAATGAGTTTGGTATTTATTTGTTTATTTATGCTGACATACATTTAATAGATCGTTGTTCAAAAAATTGAATGTCGGTATCTTGTATGATATAGCTATACCATTGAAGTGTTTTCGATTTAATTTTACCATTAAAATATTAGTTGATTCCGATATGAAAACGTTTATACCATCATACCTTTTCCAAGCACAAGCCATCATTGAAATTTTATAGTGTAGTCCATTCGCCAAGCCATGTTACCTTGAAATAGGGTACAACTTTTATTTTATGATTGATTCTGGTACTATTTCGATGTACTGAATCAGAATATGAGGGGTGCCAGGTTGGCACCCTTGGACAACTTAAATTATTCAAGGTCAAAGGTCACGGAGTCCAAAAAACAGAAGCCACCCATTTTATTGCGAATAAAAGGATGTTGGTTGACCAAAATAAAATTATTGTTGTTAAATAAATGCTTATTATGTGAATACTATGTAATATAACGGTACTAGCTTTTATAGACCCCGCGTTGGACGGGTGTAACAACGGTGATTTGTATTTTATGTAAACTTTTATTTGCTGCCAATCAGACCTCTTCTCTACTGGTCAGCAACCCTTCAGGATGTCATAATTTATTTTATTAAATTTCTTTAAAATTGAAAATAAGAAAAATTGCCATAAATCCTAAGCTTACGCATGCAATTTCTATGGAGTAAATATGTAATATTCCTCGCTTTTAAATAGAATTAAAACATTTCATATCAACGTACAAAGAATCTCGTAGTGAAATATATTTGACGTCATTTCAAACTGATTGATGTCGCAAAAATAAATTTATTTTAATTTATTGTCGAAAATAATTAGTTTCTCGAGCGATTGTTGCGATGGCAATGGTTATTTAATTCTAATAAAAATGGCTTCCTATGCTTTTTAAATGAGCATTAAATTTTGCAGTTTTTTAAATAATTGAAGTACTTCGAATTCGAATTCTTTTCTGAAATTTTCAATGTATTCTAATTTCGATGCGCTGATTTTTTTGACGTATCACACTTGTCCGTAGCATTTGTAGTTTGCGCTATGAAAGTGGGTGACGGATAGACGGACTGAACGATTACAATACCTTCCCCTTTTTACGTTATAAACGTAGTGTGGAAGCTAAAAATGAGTTTATTCCGATATGAAAAAGTTTATACCATTAAACTTTTTTCAAACACAAACCATCATTGAAATTAAATAGTGTCAAAAACAACAACACAGACTAAAGGGATGGGTGGCGTATTTATCTGTTTATTTATGTTTACAAACGTTTACTAGAATATTGTTTAAAAATTTTAAATGCAGTATTTTGTATGATATAATTATACCATTTAATGGCATTGAGGCAGTTTTACCATAAAAATATTTGTTTATTCCCATACGAAAAAGTGTACACTATTAAGCCTTTTCCAACACCGAAATGGTTTAATATTATTAAATGGTTTTATGAAATAGATTTATGTTATCTTAACGCTCGATTACTTTCTGACAGTTTTCATGTTACTCCTTTGGGAGTACTTCATAAATTATTTTCAATAAAAAATAATCAAAAAATATTTAGGACTTCAAAATGTATTTTAAATAAACCATTTTAATTTTTAACTAAAAATTCATATATTTTTATAGAACAAAATTTAAATTTGTTATTTTAGCATTGATTAAAAATGATAAACTTCCTATGAGGAAGTTCATCATTTTTTAATCAAATCATGATGTTGAAAAACTACTAAATGCAAAATGTTTCTTCATTCTGTGCTATGTTTACTTAATTACAGCTACTCAAAGTCAGCGATCTCAAAAGCCCATGAAAAACGATGAACAGCTTATGACATAGTTTGTGCCTAAGTTGTTCCACGATCCTGTCATTTTTACTTACTCTCTACGAGTTTACAGCAGTTTAAGAGATTTTAAATTCCTTAATTTATCAATAATATATAAGAATCCAAGAATATACAGAAATCCAACATTCTTCTGAGCAGGCGATAGGAGCGATATGAACGCATGACGAAAACAGAGAACTTGGGGCCCAGGGAATCGTTTGTGATTGTGTCATTTCTGAACTTTTTTTTTTAATTTATAATTTGATAATTTTTCTTACATAACTTCGTTTGCTAATTTGATTTTAAACAAACTTTATCTTCTAAAATACAACACAAAATCAAAAATCTAAGAAATGTTAAACTTCCTCATTGTCAATATAATACAATATACTTTTTTTGCTTTTAAAGGCTAAACTTCAAACTGTCATTGAACAATAGTTATTTTTTGCCAAATTTCACCTTTTCAGAAGAATTGCATTCTTCCTATGCCAAAACATTTACACAATTAACACTTTTCAAACCTACAAAAGGGTTGAAAGTCCCTAAATTCCGTTATGCAAAATTTTCACATGATCTGGGAGGCTATATGCCTGGCAAAAAATTTGCAACTGAATCCCATAGGAAGTTTTTATGCGAGTCAACGATCCCAACTGCCTCTGTAGGAGAGTCTTTCAATCAGCAAAATCCATTTGCATGAAAAGAAGAACTATATACTTCTACAGAAAAAGGTCACGTTTCCACTATTATTAAGTATGATGTGATCCCTTTATCTACTAAGATGCAGAACTTACACTTTCTAAATGTAGATTCTGAAGTGTTTCTTCTTTTAAGATAAAACTACACCTTAGCGGAGCAGTGCGGCTTGAAAAAATTAAACCGATTCTTTCTCTAAATTGTAATTACGGCGTTCTTCTTAATAGAATCTCCTCATTCTCAGATTTGCACTCCCATTTTTTAATTTATTTGCTTCCTTTTTTCATTTGGTTACTTCTAAAGGGGAGTTTGTGTCAATCCCATTGGTAAAGACAACTAAATAAATTTTCACTCTTCTTTTTATTAAGTAAAGAAAGAAGTTTTTTTTTAAAGGAAAATTGGTTTTTCAGCGAGCTATATTTTCTGTTGATAAAAAATGGCCTTTTAAATAAAATTTCACTGGAAACAAGTTTTTCAGAAAGTTAATTGTTTTTCTTTTTTTTTCAAAGAGTGTACTTGCATAAACTAACTTTCATTGCAAGGTTGAATTAATTTAGATTATTTATTGCAGAAATAGGTTTTGTGCAAATAAACTGTGCGTGAAAAGACATGTATACTGATAGAGCTTTTACAATAGGATATCATATGTCAGATAACAGATAAAATACTATTAAATAACTTATTCAAATTAACAAAAAAAATATCAAGAGTCAATTGAAGTATCTGTAATAATACCTTAGGTACCTTAGATTTTTTTTATTTGAAGTTTATTTTTCACTTTCAAAACCTTTATTTACATTGCGTTTAAAGCTAAAGGAAACAGCTTTGTTCGTCATTTGGTATACTTATATTTAGGTCAATCAAGACTTAATTTAAAACAGAATAATTAAATATGTTTTCCTTTCAATTATGCTTTAAAATTTTTAGTATACTTCATTTTTTTTATTTTAGAACTCGCACTTCTCATACAAACTAAAAATAAACTCAAATGATTTCTCCTAATTAAGTAATTTATTATTACTGCGTTATGAAAATGCAATGATGATTGCAAAGCATGATGCATGCAATGCATGCATGCAATGCATGCAATGATTTACATTTAAGCGGATTCAGTATAACAAAATCAATAAAAATATCGATTTTTTTATGTTTTAAATAGTATTTAAACCATCTTGTATGTTTTTCCAAAGTTTTAAAATAATTGAATTTTTTTCAAAAAGGCATTTTTACTTCAACTTCTCATCGAATGTTCCACTAACATTGAAAATATTTGATGGATATATTTTTACTGAAATAAAAAGTTAGAAATTTGTATTTTTTTATGAAATTCAGGTGTTTAAACAAATTTTTTTCCGAAAATTCCGCTTCGAAAATGTAATCCCTAAGTTATAAAGTGCGCATAAGTAAGACTTATACAGTACTTCTTACAAATAAATTCACTGAAAAGAATTCTGAAGTTGAATAAATATTTAAAATATGCATTAAAATTGTTTTTAAAAAATTAAATAAATTTAAATGGTTTATAATTATTATATATTCGTTTTTATCGATAAAATCTCTGTTTTAGACCATTTTACACCTACTTCTTAAAAAAAAATTGCCAATCTCAATTAAAATAAAAAAAATTTTGGGTACCGAGTCTCCTTAACAAATGTAACCACCCCTCCCCCGGATTTAAATTGTAACTACTTTTAATACTGTCCACATGACATGCCAAGAAAATTAACTTGAAGCAAAAAACTATTACTCACATTCAATAACATAAATCAAAAGACAAATAAATAATTTTGAAACGCACAAAAAAACATGCATATGTTTACTCCCAAACGTACAAACGTATACTGTCAGACGGTGACATATTAATTGCTATAAAACGATTCATAACCAGTATAAATTACGAAAACGTTTATAAACAAACCTATACTAATGCATTAACAATTTTCTTCGTATATTTCAAAATTCTTGGCAATCTTCCTGGTTTTTTTAATAAAGTTTTTTGTTTAGTTAGGTTGGACGTATTCCAAATATTAATCAATATCTACCATAATCCCTCGAGCAATTAAAGCGAATTAATGAGCTTACATAGTGTTGCAACAACATTGTTTCTTATAAGTATTTTTGTAGAACATATTTTACGCATCGAGAATTAAGTGAAAATATCCATGCGTAATAAATTTAGTTGCTTTTCCAATACTAATATTCCGGCAGTTTAAGCTCAGCTATAAATTTAGTGCCTTTTAAATTATTATTATATTTTAATAAAAATGTTCAAAAAAGTAAGAAGTAGCATATTTTATGTGTTCTTGATTAATGTCATATTAAACACTTTGTAAGCTATTCATGTCCAATTTAATGGGATTTTTTCTTCTACTTTTCTTTCTATGTAAAATAGCATTCTGCATTTTAAAATAGTATATTTTTTTAGTATTAGTAATTCAAAAAAGTTAATAAGTTTCTCCTCGTAGCCTCGTACAAATAGTAATTGATTGCAACAGAACTATCATTATAAATCCTCTTTTAAGAGTATTATGATATCAACATTTTTATTTATTTGCTACGCCTTTGGTTTACAAAGTAGTACAGGTCAACAACTAACTTTTTATTATTTTTAATGCATTTAAACGTAACACAAGCATACAATATATGCTTTATTTCCTAGAAAAAATATTAACCAGCTTAATTTTGAAGTCAATATCGTTCATTAAAAAAACACTGTTTTTCGGCGATATTTGTTGATTCTAAAAAAATCATATTGAGTTTATTTACAAATTGCCTTTTTAATTTTTATAATAAGCTTAATAGAATTGATTACACTGATTATAAGTTAATACGATTTTTTTATAGTTTCCATTTGTTAAACTTTAAATAAATCCAATGATTGAATTAAAAGGTTACATTTACCATCAATTGGGGTAACTTTAGCCTAGGCGTCGGAAAATATCTGTTTTATATTTTTTTTCATAAAATGATTCTATCTTAATTTGTTATATATTTTCGGAAAGGTGGAACAATTGACTTTCATTTGATGTTAAAAATGTTTTCATTCTAATTTTGACAACACTGCAAATAACGTTTATATTTTTACAAGCCTTTAATGACAAAAGGCAATTTCTTCGAACCTTTGCCTGAAACATCAAAAAAATATTGAATATTGCAAGAAAACACTCTTCTGTTCTTTAATCTATTAGGAGGAATATTACAAAATTTGTTTTAATCTGTGTTGAATACTTTTTATGCTATATTTAATTATTAGTCACCTGGAAACGCTTGGTAATGAATCAGGGTAACTTTTGACCAAGATGTAAAGATTTTTTTAGAAAACTTAACACTTTAAAAAATATAAGAAAACGAGTATTCTGTTTTACCATTTTGAAAGAAGTTTTAATCTCATTAATATTCAATTTTGAGATGATTTTTAAAATTAAAATATAAAAAGGTAAATGTCAGAAAAGTAACCTTAACAATCGCTAATGTCTAAATGTAAACATTTTGAAATTCCTAATTACGAATATTTTATTTGTTTACCTTCTATGATAAAATCGTTTGTTTTTATGAAGATATTTGTTATTAAATCTTGCTTCTAAAAATAAAGAAATTTTCCTTTATTAAAATTGAAGTTATTTTATTTCTTTTAAACGGATATCATAATAGTTATTCTGTCCTGAGGTAATGTCATTTTATGATGCAGAATATAGCAAATCTTAAGTTATAAAGTTTTTTAATAATTGTGTTAAAAAATTTAATTTTTACGATTAGACATTTCAATATTACTATTCAATTCTATAGCACAGCCTCAAAGATGGTAAAATATATGTTTTTTACGTATTTCATGCTTGGGCCAAAGTTACCCCAATGACTTTAACCATGTCCTAAGTTTCCAAACTGACATGAATTTTTTAAAAATCAATAAAATTTAACACTGACGCCTGTAAACTATTCTTTTAAAAGTATAATACTTAAAAATGCATAGAGATTGAAATGTGTTTAAATCTTTTCTGTGGTTTACTATTATATTCTTTTGTAAAAAGCCTAAGATTTTGAACTAAAGTTACCAAAATCAATGGTACCTCTAAATCAAATAGTTACATTTTATAAAAATTTAATTTCAAACAGTTATGAGTTTGGGACATATTACTTTTGGGACTTTAACATATACAACACACACACGTATCACCACTTATACTTCTTAAACCAGAACTAAATTCAATTTAAAAATCCTTTTATTAAATATCCCCTAAACTTGCCAAATCTAATACTACATCCCAATTATAAGCAACCCTTTAAGGGGTGTCAAGCCGAAATATGACTGAAGCCCCCCTCTCCCCGAACTATAAAAGAGCGCGGTGGAACGACTTTCATAAGTGCCGGCAGTAAGTATGAGGAGATCAATACCCCTGCGCACGCATCTATTCAAAATTCCCGGACTAGCCGGACGATTCTACCGGACAAACTGGATCGAAGTCTCCCCGCCAGAAAGCTTCTCTCAGCCGCCGGATAAACTGGCGAATCGCACGCTCTCGCTAGCAAACTTGGCGAAACTTTGAGGGGAAGAAACTTTGGGGAAAGAGAGAGAGAGAGAGTTTTGCCGTCAGTTTCGACTGCCGGCCGCTCGCTGGGTGTTTCCGTTGGAGTTTTTACGGACGGCGGTTTCCGCTTTAAATGTGTGTGTGTGATAATTTCCGTGGGAAAAAAGCGTGGGACTTGTTGGAGTGTGGAGAAGAGTTGTTGCTTTGAAGGATGAGGTAAGAGTGATAATTGGGACTGACAAGGCGGGTTTCTTTGTCTTTTGAACTGTAGCGGACTTTTTGTTCGGTTGAGAAAAACAGACAAGGTAAGTAATGTTTTTTAGAGTTCTCACTTTTTGAAGAAAATATATATTGGTATTTTAACAACTTTATAAAAAAATCCCAAGTTATATAATCTCATTTTAAAAACTATCACTGAAAAATTGCATTTATTTACTGTTTGGAGTATTTTAAATTTAAAATAATATTCGAAGACTTTTTTCCTCTCCATCTTCTTCTTATAGGGTAAAAATTATTGTTGTTATTTTTCTTGTTGTAAACTTTTGTCTGTGTAAGGATTATATTTATAAGCATTATTTCAATACGGTAAGTTCGTTATTTTTTTATAAAGTATACATATAAGTGGTTTTAAAAAAAGTAAGTAATGTGTAAAAAACTATATATCAGTTGTTTTCATTCTATCTTTGTGAGATAATATATCAGAATAAGCATGTAAGTTATTTAGAAGTTAAATAGTTTACTTAAGTATTTTTTTTGTAAACAGTGTATTTGCCTAGAGTACTAGTTAACTGTTTTTAAGTTTAGATTTTTTTATAATTTTTTGTTACATACTTTTTTAAAATTTTATACAACATATCGAATAAATACTTTTTCATTTACTATTAAGAAGACATTTTTATATAAAGTAGAAAACTGAGAAAAATTACAGCAGAGATTGGAAAGTTACTTTTAAAAAGTAACTCTGTTACAGTTACTTAATATGAAAATAAACTAGTTACAATTACTTAACACGAGAAGTAACTTATTGCGGTCAGTTTTAGAAATTTAAAAGTTATAAGAAAAATTGCCTTTTAACCATCTTTTTTAAAGGCACTGACCCCCTTCCTCCCAGAACTAAATACTCACGGATGCACTTGTGGGCTGTCCTTAGTTAAACTTAATGAAATACTTCTTCATTAAGTTTAAGTCAGGACTGCCCACAAGAATAAATGGATACATTTTATCCGAACTGCCAAAAATATCAAAAGCAAAGGCATTACAATTTACTCGTTGCTCTAATTTCTGATTTACAGAAATCAGGTCGGGATTCTATATTGAACAGACAGTTTACAAGTACTGCCTATAATCAATATTTTTTTTATTACTGTTTCTATTTAACATCATTAATTTATATATTTTTTAATTTATAAGCGTAGACTGAACTAAATAAAGTTTAAGAAGAAACTCCGAATTTATATTGTAATATTCATTTATAGGTCTATAGACGTAACTTACAAGTCTTCGGCCGATTTACAAAGCAGGTACTTGTTAAGGACCATTAAGATATGGGAGTCAGCAAAATGAAAAGGGTTGAGATGTCGAATTCTTTCTTCTAGCCGCACGTCGGCACATATTTATATTAGAGATGAATGGTAAGTACTAATAAGTTTTATATATTTTTTTAATGTTGTTTTCGTCATATGTATGAAACCACAGGAATACAAACCTTCAAAGTTTCTTTTTTAAATTTAAAGATTTATATGTACTCTTAAAATCAGTACATGTGTTCTCAGAATGTTTACTTCGAAAAACAGAAAATGTTATGGCTGCAGTAATACTGGGATATTACTGCAACTTCATTGACTTTGCTTCTTATTCTACATTTCATAAGGGAAATATCCAACAATTAGATATATGCAAACAACAAAATATTAAAAGAAAGTATGTTTAATAAAGAACTATAAAAGCTCTGAATGAAACAACACACTAATCGCATACTAAGCAAATACGAATGATTAATGCGCATGCGCGTGCAAGGAATGAAAAAATATTATTATTATTATTTTAGAAATTTGAACAAAATAATCACATAAAAATAAGGTGTACAAAACTCATTGAAATTAAATTCTTTTTGATTAGCAAAAAATAATATATGAACTAACGTTTTAAAATTGACGCAATCAATTATTTTATTTTAAAAATTATGTATTTCCTTTCTGATGAAAATCCGAAGTGATAAATTTTATAAAATATATACTAGTAACATAAATCTGAATGCCCACTAAATGTATGGTTAGACATCTGAAGAATATTAATAGATAAACAAATTGAGTATTAGTTTTTCCAAACATTCACATATTTTTTCTTGAATATTACATTTCAAAATTAAAATATTGAAGAATCTTTAAAAGCCATTCCCCACGGAAATATATAGTTAAAAGTATGTTTAGATTACTGAATTTTAAATTTAAATTAAACAATCGTTTAGTGAAAAAATATTATATAATAAGTTTAAATAATATGAATTAGATAAAAGTAACATATCCCTATTGAAATAGTAGCAATCTTTTGAAACTTACCCTGTTTCATAGGCAATGAATAATTAACAATAGGGGTTTCAAATTCCATTGCCCGTAAAAATAAAAAAATGGTCAGGGGATTTATAAACGATGTACTAATCTACCGTCAAAATTTTTAAACATAACTTTTGAGTTTAAACAAATTGTATTAGTTTTGCTCTCAGCATAAAATTCAACATAAAACTGTATTATAATTATAATAAATTTATGTATAAATTCATTTAAAAAAATAAATAAATTATTTTAATGTTTGCGTAAATTTAACTACAATTTTTATACATTTAGTTTTATTCAAAATTGGGATAACATAAAATATTTATTTGAAGATTGTGATGTTTACGAAATTACTTCGATTTTTTTTAATTCAAAATATTTCATTATTAATTCACGTAGATCTACAACAAACTAAAATTCAATGATTTACAAATAATAAAATA
Organism: Oedothorax gibbosus; assembly: GCA_019343175.1. Taxonomy (NCBI): domain Eukaryota; kingdom Metazoa; phylum Arthropoda; class Arachnida; order Araneae; family Linyphiidae; genus Oedothorax; species Oedothorax gibbosus. Next base: position 8,241,922 of record CM033282.1, on the reverse strand, counting down.
TATGCTGCAAAATTTTTCAAAAGAATCATGACAAATCAATTTAATTGCTGCTTACTTTATTTAAATAACTTTTATCTACGCTTTATTGCATTTCTAAAAAAGTATAAATAAACTTTTTCGTGAAATCCTACGAGGACTTATCGTTTTTAAAAAGAAACTTCCAACACAAAACCTTAACATCGAAATCCAATGTTTTTAACTAAGAAATGCAACTGTAATATACAAAACGAAATTACTCCTAAGGGACATTTGAAGCATTCAATGTTTATTTATGGTTGCTTTTGGAAACTTAATTCCCAAAACTAATCCAGAAGAACAATTTTTTAAAGCAATTTTAGATTTTAATTTTCCAATGTGGCTCCACGTGAATAACAGATCAAATCTTTCTAGTTTTATTGTGCTTGAATAAATTGCAAATGAGTATTTAAAGAAAAATTATAATAATCCTATATTTTATTTACTTTTAGAGGAGGATCTTGTTAGATGGATATTTTTGTTTTATAATTTTCAATTTATTTAAAAGCTTGGAGAGCTTTAATTGGAAAGATAAAACTTTCAAACTTTTTTAATTCAATAAGTAGAATAATCTTTATTGATCAATATAGAATATATATACATATAGAATAATATATATCAAATTTATACAGGACGAGTATGTGTAAAATTATTTTTCTATTAGTTCAAATTCATTTGAGTTTTGTAAAATCTAAAATATCGGAGTGTGTGCTTTGCATTTGTTTTATATACCTTCTATTTTTAATGATACCCTACGATTCATTTATATAGTTATCTTTTAATAAACTTTGGTTTCAGAAAACTAATATAAACACAGTAATAACATAAACTTAAGTTTTTTCAACTTACAACAACATGATATGTTATGGTATCGAGAAAGTTTCTGCTATCGACATTATTAGCCTTTTAAAAACTGCTTACTCTGACGTAAAAAAAAAGGTTTTGTTTACGCTACAAAATAAAATCGAATACGCATGTGTTGGAATCAAAATGTACGCTATTCAGCCAGAATTTATTATATATACATAATCCCTTTTTCATATATTTTATTTTTCAAATGTTTAAAATGCATTTTTAGTGGTATTTTAAGTGGTATATTTTTATATACTTGATTTTTATTGAACATCTAAACTGAATTAAATTGATTACATTTTGAATATATTCATTCTATCCTCATATAGTAAATTCCATATAACCGGCCTGATATGTAGTTCAACTTAACCCATTCTATTGAAATGCCATAATAAACCCGTCACAAATCAAAATGACCCATTGTGTAACCCCCGCTAGCAATCACAATATCCACTCAACTGAAATATATTACTCCGCTGGCTCATTGAGTTGCATATAGCCCTTCATTTGTGATAAGCAAGCACCAGTTCGAATTTAGGTAAACAAATTCCAAATGCCCAAGCCTACCTACCACCTGCCCACTGTTACCCGACGCAAAAACCCATACATCATAGACTCGGTTTCCGAATTGTATTTATGGTAAATAGACAGCCACTCCGGGACGAATTGAATAATTGCATGCATAATTATCCCGTTCTAAAAGTCGAGGGATTCGTTTGAAAAAATATTAACCCACATTTTTAGCTAAAATAGTTTGAAATATATGTCGATACTATTAAACAAGCTCTTAGGTAAAAAAAAGGGGTAGAAGGCAATCGGAAAAATTCTAAGTACATAACTCGTTTTTAAGAAACAATGAATTTAAAATTTGGAGAAAAATTATCTATCATAATGATATTTTTTAACTCCATTTGGCACTAAAATATAGTTGTAATCAGATTCGCAATAGGGATGTGCTATTGGTTGTCTGGAACAGTGCCTCGTGCTAACTTACAATACAGAAAACATCTAAATACCTAAATAAGACAATAGACATGAGACTAATTTTACTCCAAACAATTGGGGAATAGCATATTGCGCAGAAAAAATTGCTTCTTGGAATCTAAATAACATCAAAAACATCGTATCTTTATATTAAAAAATATGATGAAAAAATCCTTAATATTTGAAGATAAAAATCGTAGAATTATTCCGTTAAAACCTCTTGCAACCCAATTTCGACATTCTTTGTCATTTTATGAAGTCCCAGGAAACTTAAAACAGTTTGATTCGCACAGACTCTTGCTAAGTACCAAAGACGGCCTTCATTCTTACTTTCAAACCAATTTTATTCAAAATCATTTAAGTTCCAGTTACAATTTTGTCAAAACAGTGGCAAATCATTGTGTGCAAAGGCTTATTGTATGACCTGTGGACCTTGTTGATGGCTTCTGCTGAAACTCATTAGCCGCTGAAGGAAATTGACGTCACATCTAGCGACCTTGTCCTTAATGAATGACGGTACCATATAGGACCCGGAAGATAGAACGTTAATGTGGATTCTTCCTATGCAATGTTTAAATTGACGTGAAAGCGGATAGGTTTGACCACAATTCGATTGCCGTGCTGTTCCCATAATTTCTCATTAAATTATGAGTTGGCACATTAAAACAACACCACTGGGAGTATCGAGGAAACATTTGGCAACTGACCAGAGATCAATTGTCTGATGTACATAATTTTCAGACATTGTTAAATTAATAGTTTGTGTGACTAATATATGTTTTGGAATATTGTAGAAAATTTTGAAATATTTCAACAAGGGACATTTGAGTAAGTTGGTTTTAAATTGACGATGTGTCGGCATTTCTAATTTATCACTAAACTTTAGTTATTTTTTTAATAAATGGAGAAGTGTATTAAATTCATGGAAATCAAAATGCGATTTTTTTTTGTTATTCAGTAATGTTAAAGATTTAATTTTTACCTATTTAATTATTTTATTATTAACGGTTTATTTTATTACTCAACAATTTGGGTATTTTAAGAAAGTTTTCAATACATTTTAATAAACAATAACAAGTGTTTATTTCATGGGTAAAAAATTAAACTGCTTTCATTAAAAAAAAAAAATATGTATTACTGAATCGAAGCAAAATACTTATTGCGTAAACTATTGTAATTATGTGTGATTATTTTAATGTTATATTAAATTCTATAAGTGACATTTGCCTTAGTCACTACTTATTATTTAATAAATTAAAATTTTATTGCATTTTTTCGTGGGACTAGTCTATCTCACTATTGATCTAGCCCAACTAAACTAATCTCAACAATCCCTAAATATTTAAAAATATTTTATATGAAAACGTATTACGTTTAAATTGTTTTACTAAAGGCAAACTCTCAAGTTTCAAAATATTTTATTTTTAACTAACTAAAATTATAACAACGAAAGTCAGGTTTTATTTGAAACTAACATATTACTGGGGATGTGTAAAATTAAACAAAAAAGAACATAAAAAGAGCAGGTCAGGCTAGGCTACTTTCAGACATTTTGGCTAATTTTTTTTATCCTCTTGGCTGATAAAAATTGATGAGTTGAGACAAAGTCGTTTTAACTTATTATTAATTTAAAAGCACTCAGATTGCTGTTTTTTATCAATCTTGAATATTTATAGCCTTTTTTTTGCATTTGAATGTGTGTTTAGTAGTATTTTTGAACGTGTCTAATTTAAGTACGTTTACGCAAAATATAATTTATTTTAATACTATTTCTATTTGAAAAAACAAAATTAATGTAAACTCAAAGGCAGTAGAATACTTTGTATAATTACTTGCATTACAATGTTTGAATTAACAAATGTTTCATTACGTTTGTAGCACAATTTACTTGAAAAATAATTTTTAATACTTTTATTCAAAACATAATTTACTTTAAAAATATGTTTAATATTTTTATTCATTACCTACCATTTTTATATTCTATTTAAATGTTAAATTGTTTTGTGTTAAATTAATCTGGATTTTTTAAGTTGTATTATTTTTTATAATAATAAAACTTATTAAATTAATTGACAAAAAATTACATTTCCTGTCTGGTTTTGTTATTTTAAGTTTGTTATGCATTTTAGTTTGCCTAAATTCTTCCCCGTATAAAGCGATTTTCATAAGAAGAGCAGATTAAACTGCTGTTCGTTTTTACATTAAAAAAAACATCAGAGAAAACTGCTTCTTAAAAAGAGCGCCGCACATACTATATCTCTATACAAAACACTTCGATCATAAAAATTATTTAAATAATCTATTTGATGAATCTTCTCAATAATCACACTTATTCAAACAATCATAATTATGATTCTTCTAATACTTCCTTTCAAAACTTATTTGGGGAATTGCAATTGTCCTTCTCTAAACATATAAAATCTCCAATTTATCGTCTATTTCATACCTAGGTTTATAACAATTTAAAAAGTATTAATACTTCTTTTGTTATAGCGCTGAAAATAAATTACTTTATTCAATTCAGAAATAGGTTCATGTTTTGTTTAAAGAACTTTAAATTTATTTTCCTTCTCTTAGATGACTTCATAATGTGATAATAAATGGATTTTAGTCAAAATATTTAATAAAAACGTTTCATAAAAAGTAAAAGAAAATGCGTATCCTTATTAGTTGCTAATATGATAACAGAAAAGGCTTGGTGCTTAAAATATTGATGTACCTTGTGACACTAGTGAAAACTCCATAGGTTAGGTATATAAATTGTACCTTGATACTTTTCATCTTCACATATAAAAATAATTTCATATAAACTATTTTTGACGCGTAAATTATAAAAATTACTATTTTTTCACATAAAACAATGAAATCTTATTATATAGTTCAGAAATGTTTTATGTTTTATCTCCCCAACTTTTAGTTAAGGCATCGAAAATAAATTTAAACCTCCCCAACTAATAAATCGCTTTAGCGTAAACAAATGATAAAAATTGTTTCTGACATAAAAAGCAAAACTAAAAAAAGCCAACTCTTGTTTAGCTTCAAGTGTGATACCAGAAAAAAGTTTGGTAACTAAAAAATTGCCAACCTCTTGTGGCACCTAATAACACCCGTGAAAATCCAATGAGTAAAACTTGTCAATTCGACTCACAGGAGTAGATTCTAGAAAGACATGACAAATGACGTCACGTGATAAATGGGCAAGAAAAAAAATGGGTTCAAAAATAAAAAATCTCAAGAAATGGAGATATTTTATTCTTGCTTGTGGTGTCACTTCTATTCTACGAGAAGCGGTTGTTACAGAAATTGGATAAAATCATTTGTAGCTGACAAGATTGAGAACATAATTTTTCTTTTGGGTTTCTATTACTCTACATATATCATCCTGACAAGATAGAAAGTACTTTTATGTACACAACACCGCTCTAATCCCATTTTGTTTTAGTTTCGGATTTAAGGCTGGATTTCAGTATCTTGAATCAAGGGGGAACTCGAAATGGAGTCATTGTAGCGAGGGTTTACTACCGTCAAGGGATCCAGTATACACTTATTACTTTTAGAAGGTTCGATTGGCTTATATGTAGATTCAATTTTATTTATTTTCAAAAATATTGATAAAGTATTTGAGTTATAGGATAATTCGTTTTTATTTCATGTTCAAGAAATGTTTTTCAATGTTGGGAAGTTAGCTTGCCGTAGGCAGTTAAACTGCAGTATCTGGACTAATGACTTGGACCATTGTTGTAAGCACTCAACAATTTTAACTTGTAAGAAAGCTTATTAAAAGACTGATCATTTCAGGACAGAAGTGGTCCAATTCATTGTTGTGGTTACTGCAGTTAACATGCCAACGGCTGTTACATACTGTGCTAGTTCTTGGAATTTTAGTTTTTTTATTGAATAAAAATGCAAGATTATGGAAACTAAAATGTATTTTTACCTATCATAAAAGTAGTTTACAAGTTAACTAAGTGTAATACTATCTTAAAAAGAAATTGAAATATTTGAGTAAATGACTGGTTATTTTTGAGAAAAAAGTAAAACTTGCTTATTTGACACTTTCAAAATTGCCTACCAATAATTATTGCTTTATGAAAATTAAATGTCTTGAGACTGATATTTTTTTCATTTAGCAACTAATCTATCACGGTATAAAATGAGTTTCATTAGTTTTCTTTAACTATAAATGAAAACTATATATCTTAGATAGGTATTATGAGGAATTGAACAGTTTTTTAGCCAATGAATGTCTACTTTAGCATTAAAGGTAAAATGGTTCCCACATTTCTTTCATTTATGGAAATTTAAATCGAAAAATCTCTTCATGATTGTTTATTTATTGTATGCTTTTTCATTTTATTTAATTATTCGAACACAAATAAGTGATTTGAAACATAAATAACTTAATTTACTTCTATTTATTTTATATCGATAAAAACCATTTAAATGTTCCTACTTTAATAGCCACACTTCCTTCTACTGTTAACCGTCTCAAAACGTTTTCTTTCCCTATAGCCAAATTCAATTTCAAATGTGATTTCACTTCCAGAAGCCATTTTATTTAAACTGTATTTCGATTTACTTTTCAACTATTTTAAATCTTTTTTTTTGCTCCTTTAGCGACATTTTTTAAGATCTGCCTCATTCTCACTTTTGACTTAAAATAAATACTTTTTTCTACGTCTTTAAGAAAACGCAAAACTTTATTCCCCTCAGGATCCTGGCTCATCAAAAACTTAAAAAACGATAAAAAAAACACTACTATTGGAAAAAATCCGAAAAATAAAAATATCCGATAAAAATAGAACTAAACACGTTTCTCAGATAGCAAAAATTGAAGTGGTCCCATTTCCAAAAAAGGATTGGAATTTAAGTTAAAGATCCTATAACCCCTTTCCTTTCTAATAATAAGGTAAAAGCTGCTCTAGTGCCAACTCTAGAGCAGAGATTTAATGTTTAATCAAGCAAATAGAAGTCTTGCCATTTGGGACGCAAATCTCACACCTGGGAAACGTGAGGTTCTGCGTGATACTGTTCCGAAACAAAACACAAGCATAACTTAAGTAGGCTGAAAGAAACTTTGTTTCAAAAGGGGAATATGCAGTATGACTTGACGCCAGGGAAGTAGCGTTTTTGCATAAATTAGGTCACTAATGTTTTTCTTTTTAAGTTACTAGTGATTTCGGACTCATAAATAACTGAACGTAAGATTTCATTATTTAAAATTTAAAAAAAAATGCTCAATGTATACAAAGAAATGTATCTCAAGGAAGGTATCATATCGAAACAATTAGCGCATATTTCATACATTATTTTCTATATATATAATACCTACATTGCATCATCTGCAATAACATTTATGCCGAAGTTAATACGGAACGAGTTGTAGAATTTTCAAAGCATTCGTGCGTTTGCACAACTTTGTATGTAACGACTAATAAAAGAGGATTTTTAAAACTTATAATATTAACTTTTAACATTATAACAAATTTTTCATTAAATGACTTTAAAAACGTTTTTCCATATAGGTATGATGTTTATTTTTATTTTTAACCCATTGCAAGTTATGCATGAAAACTTGAAAACCTTTATAACCATTCTAAGCATCTAAAATTAAGTATACAAACATTTGGGGAAATTCCCACACAATTCAGTAAAAAAGACAATTTTGTCGAATACTTTTCGAAACCATGTATTTAATTAAAGATCCAAAAACACATTTCTCGTCCTAGAATGTGTAAATCTTTAGGATATAAATAAAACCTAGGGATCGTAACGTTATATTAAAAAGTTTCTGAGCCTTAGTGGTGAAATGCTATTTATATAATCCTAGCCCATAAAGGCTCCTTTTTCACTTTGAAAGCAAGTATCCCTTTAGTTAAGTGTCCAAAAAATATTCTTTTATACTTTTTCCTTGGGAAACCTCAGAATCGTTTTTCTTTATACTGGGATCACCCGCGATTTTTCTCAAAAAGCGTATAAAGGACATTCTCTATAAGTTGCTCATGTTTTAAAATTATCCTTTTTACACATTTATTTTTAGATACACTTATAAAAGAAGTTTTGTGCCATTCTTGAAACTACTATCACCACAATATAGAAAAAATACCTAATTGAATCACGCAACGTGAAACTATTGTTTGATGAAAGAATTTGAAAATGATATTTCTTTATTAATATTGCGTGGTAATACAAAATAATACTGCCAAAATATCTAGATATTATAAGAGAAGTAATTTTTTAGTTTTATTTTTCAATAAAAGAAGCTTTTACGTTTAAAAAAACTCATTCTAACTTGTGTTTGATTATTAGTTTTTTGTACTTCAAATTTGGAGATTTTGCCTTTAATATTAAAAAAAATGGTTTGTAAAAATTCGGACAAATATTTTTCAAGACTTCAAAGCGACATTTTTTCTTTATTAATAAAACAACAAAGCAAAATGCAACAAATTTATATTTGACTATTCTCCAATTATTATTTTCTGAATAAAAATACGATAACATATCTAGAAGCAACAATAAAAGAAAAAAACAACCCTTTCGAAGCCGGAAAAAAATTACGAACCAAAAATCGTCCTTTCAGAAGAATAGAATTATCTCTTGGCGAAGAAATCTTGAGCAATTTAAAGTGACTTAATTGTCCAAGAGAAAGGGTAAGCTTGAAATGGGGAAAGAGGAAAAAAGGAAAGAATTAACATGTGGCACAAAGGAAGGCAACTCAAGCATTTGCATGAATACTTTTCAAAGTTGGAAGAGTTATTTAAGAGCTTACAGCTTATTTGTTTAAACCGTGTTGCTAAAAGTAAGCTTAGAATTTATTATTGAAAGTTTTAATTTGGATATGAACGAGAAGGAAACTAGGGTATCTTTCACTTCCGTTTTAGGATATTAGCTGATAAACGTTGAAAAATGTTTCGTTGCAGAAACTTTTCAAAATAATAGAATTTATTGTTTTAACTGAATAAGTTTTTTTTTACAACCGTAAACAAGTATAGTACTGAAAAAGATTAAATTTGTTTTTTAAATTATGCTTTGAACTACTAGAAGCATTAATTGATGTTGTTTTCAAGAATATTTTGAAATTGCTAGTTTAGGCTGGTTTAATGTGGCTTAGTTACATTGTTTCAATGTTTAAATTGCATTAAATTATCATATAATGCATCAAACAGAACTGTTTTAAGCACTATATTTATGGAATAATGAATTCCGTTCATAAATATTGAAGGAATTATTTTTCTTTTAAAATTAAAGTTTATTTATTACAGTTTATGCAAACAATAAAATCATTTTAATCAATAAAATCAATCCAATTTATACAATAAAATATTAAAAAAAATTTTTAAAAAAACGCTTACTTCATGAAAAGAAGCTTCAAAATTTATAAATTAATAGTTTTTTCAATATCCAAAAGAAATTTCTTCCTTTACTATCTTAACTTAATTGTTTAAATTTAACAAATAGAAAATGACATTTAAAGTACAACAGTTCAGTTTTATTTGGTGTCAACGTTGTCTTTTTCAATGACTTCAATATGAATCTAAAACTTTAAAGGGCAAAGATGCGCATAACTAATTTGATTCTAAAAGCATTCCATGTCAAAAGGTCATCTCTAATCACAGTACCACGGTGCGATATGAATTTCTGAAATCCATCTACAAACCTCCACTTCCCAAATACTAATGTCACCCCCGTTAGCACGAGTCGGCATAATTACCGCTCTCAAGCCATGCCAGTCGTTACATCAAGTGCCGCTTCATCATAAAGTGCGCGTTCTAGTTAGCACCTCGAATACGCACCAGTCATTATCTTACAGGACGCTGACTGACTTAAAAGCTCTTGGATTTATTAAGCGCAATTATATACCTCATGGAAAGGGGAGAAAGTTACAGATTATCTGGGATTATTCGGGAAAATCAGCTCGGAATGGACTGGGATCGCAGATCACCGTTAATGGAACAGAAACGTCTGATTTATGGCAGTGATTTAGGAAGGATGGCTTCTGGAACAAAGATTTTTGAGTACATGTTTAGGAAAAGAAGGGAATTAGATTGTTAAGGATAGAATTAATTCAAGCTATCTTGATTCAATCATAATATCTTTATTTAGAGATATTATAGAAAAACCTTTAAAACCTTGATTGGATATCAATTGATTATTATTTTTTTTTATATTCTTATTTTTATACGCACAATATAATTGAATTTTAAATTTTCATCAATTTGTTGACAATTATGAAATATAACGCTATATTCTTTAATTATTTAAGATATTGTTTGGGATGAAAAAATAAGTATTACGCGTAAATTTTTGATTTTAAAATATAAGACATCTAACACTAGCTCTACTGTTACTATTATTTTAATTACCGTCAGAGCGGGCAACTTTGGTCCAAAATCATAGTTGTTGTTTTTTTACAAAAGAAGAAAAACTAAACTACAAAAACGGTTTAGACACTTAATAATCCTCGTGCATTCTAAGTATTGTACTTTTAGGAATAATTTCCAAGCATTTTTTTTTTAAATTTTTATAAGTTTAACAAAAATTGGTGTTAATTTAAAAAATTAGGACACGGTTAGGACACGGGCGAGTAACTTTGGTCCAAGCATGAAATACATAAGAAACATACTTTTTAACATCCTTAAAGGCTGTGTTACCCAATTAAATAGTAATATTAAATGTTTAAACATAAAAATAACAAAGTTATAAGATACATAGTTATTAAAAGTGGTATATAATTTAACGTTTACATTGCAGTGCATCTTAGAATAGCATTACGCTATGAATACCAGTATTGGTTGTCGCTTAAAAGAGAAGTAAACTTCAATTTTAATAAGGGAAAATAACTTATTTTTGGAAGAAATATTTAATAACAAATATCTTTATAAAAACCAAACGATTTTATTATAAAAGGAAACAATAATATAAACTTAATTTGGAATTAAAAAATGTTTACATTTCGACATTAGCAATTTTAAATGCTGTACGTTTCTTGCATTTTATCTTTGTATTTTTAATGTTTAAAATTGTTTAATTTTTTATTAAAAAAAATCATCTAAAAAATGGGTAATCATAACAGTAAGACTTCTTCAAAAATAGTTAAACAGAATACAATTTTTACATACATTTTTTTAAAGTGCAAAGTTCCATAAAGAAATCTTTACATCTTGGACCAAAGTTATCCGCATTCATCGGCAAAAGTTTCCCAGTGACCAATAATTAAATATAGCATAAAAAGTATTCAACTTAGATTAAAACAAATGGTGCAATATTCATCCCCATAAATAAAAGAATAGTATAGAGTGTTTTATTTAGCTATTTTCAATATTTTTTAGGTGTTCCAGACAAAAGTTAGAAGAAATAGATTTTTGTTATAAATGCTCGTAAGAATACAAACGTCATTTGTAGTATTGCCAAAATTAGAATGAGAATTTATTTTACATGAATAGAAAAGCAATGTTTCCACTTTTCCAAAAATGTAAAACAATTTAAAATGAGATCATTTTATGAAGAGAAATTAAGAAACAAATCTTTTTCCGACGAGTGGACCAGAGTTACCCTCCATGGCCAAAGATACCCGCTTCGACGATACGTAATTTTGTGAACTAACGCATACAAGAAACACACTATCGGTAAATTTGATCAACTTTCCTAGTTTTTTGTGCCATAGCTAAAACATCTTTCCTGGCTAATAACAAATTATATATAAATAGATAGAAGGGTATAAATGCTATAGAAAAAATAAAACAAAATGCTGACAGTTCCAAAATGATATAATTTTTCCCTTTTATCCAATCCATAATAATTCTAAATTCAGATTTCTAACGATATAAAATGCAAAATGTTTAGGTCATTATGTAAATCTTGTGACTATGACTATCATCAAGATTCACAAATGTAAAAATATCTATCTACAAACACTTCCTGAAAAACCTAAATCGTATTTCTGTCTTCGCAATGAAACTGAATCTTTTTCGTAATGGATGAATACCAAGATGTTCACAACTTCAATCCATTTCTCGAAGGAATATAATCTTCATCTATTTTATTGGTTATAAATCCACTCCCAATATACCCGCCCATGACAAATACAAGTTCTTCCAATTCTGTCACAGATTTAAACAGCCATTTTTTCTCGGCCGTAATGTCTTTCAAGGTACAACAAAAGGAACTTCTAGGCGACCATACGGAGATGACTGCATGGTTCTTTTGAATGCTCAAATGACTGCAAATTCACTCATCTCTTTAAAAAATAATGGCAATAATAACCTTAAATAAAACAAATTTCTCAAAAAGCTCCAATGAATGAGACGAGAAGGGGAAAAGATCATTTATTTTCTACAACTTGAGTGAACGAATTAATCGAAAAGACATGTAATTTAAAAGTAATGATGATGTTGCACTTTTTTATTTTTGTAGATTCCGCAGCTAGAGTTTTTCCCCCCTCGTTTTCTGTCCTACTTTATATTTTTATGGCTTTTTTATCAACTAAAAAACGTCGATCCCGTATCTTTCCCCACCTAAAAAAACTTTAAAACGTAATTCATTTGTCTTTATTTATGTGGAATGAGGAGGGGGAGAGTCTTGGTATAATTACTGAAAACAGGATGAGAACAAAATTAAATGCGTTTTTGTTTTGTTTAAACTTTTTTAAGATTTCAAATGGGAGGGACCTTATCAAATTGACAGAAATACCCTTCTCGAATGTCTAATCTACGTGCTTGTAAAATATGTTAAATGTAAAGTAGATTAAGAGCTTATGATCCTGTACACTGTTCGAAGGATTAAACTTAAATATGAAATATAAGCTATAACTCAGGATCTTTTTAAATGAAAATTTATACCAATATCCTGAAACATAGTTAATGTTAAAGCATATATCTCGAAATTTCTGGTAGTGTTAAAGCTCTTTAAAACTTTTTGTAGTTAAAAGAAATAAAAATGATAAAGTTTTAATTACAAGCTTAAGTCATGATATAAATTTGCAACCCTTCTATTATAAATATTGATCTACAGAGATGTATCTATATTTTTAATTTTATCTATCACACATATACATTTGTAAACATACGTAATTACTAGTTCCCTTTGAGTTTTAAAATATATATTATTTGAATCCACGTTAAATACATGCTTAATAATATTGATAATAATCTTATTGTTATTTGTGAATAAAAAAGTACAAACAAACAAAATTGGCATGGCAATGGGAGAAATCCCGTACAGGCAAACAAAAATATTTATATTTAAAATATAACAAAAAAAACACAAATAAGATGGAACACGAAATGACAATTATTTAAAAAGGAAATTCGTCAAAAATGAAAAGGAAATAACCAAATAACTACACTCTTAAAACAAAAGAGTGAAATTCACTCCTATAGGAGAAGTGCATTTTTGGCACCGGAAAGGAGTGGAAATTAACTCAGACTGAGTTAAAACCGCTCGTTAAGAGGATGACGCTTTGTTCTTTTTCTTACCATCGAAAGAGTGAAATCACTCCTATAGAGAGTGCATTTTCGCAGAAAGAAGTGGACATACTCAGACTGATTAAAACCGTCGTTGTTTAAGAGTTATATTGGCCATATTTATTGAAAGTACAATCTGTTTAATATACCAATAATTTGCATTTAAATTTCATAAAATTCATTTTATTATTGTTATCGGTTACAGTAGAAATTGAAATGCATTATGCAGACTTTTAAATACATTGTACAGCATTTAGAACATAAAAAATTATCTGGTATATTATCAATAAAAAAGTTGCCATAATAAAGAGCTTTTTGTCTAGTACTCTGCTGTCTAATGGAGACAGTAAATATATCTTATGATACGTCACAGCTCAAACAAAACTACTATCATTATAAGCGTCATATTTTGTTTTAAATGTTACACTCTTGATTTAATTTATACTCAATGCATTGCGTTTAAGATCCAACAAGGCGTTTTTTTTTACTGTATATTTTCTTTTGTTTCATAAAAGGCTTAGATATTCCTTTCGATGCATTGAAACGTATGTATTTATATTTCTGGAAGTAAGTTCGTTTTCTCAAGAGACAATGAAAATATCTCTTCCAAGTATTTTGGATCTATCAAAAACGTGCTTCAAATACAAGAAAAGAGGTTTGGCCGCCTATATTTGGCAAGCGCCTCTGTGAACTTAAGAAAGTTTCGATTCTACGTGAAGACTATAAATTTAAAAATTATCATCTCTATTTTTAATATTTTTACAAAGAGTTGTTTTGAATTGAAATTCAGTGGCCGTAAAAATACATGAATTTCGGTTTGTAAAATATGAAATAACAAATATGGTTTAACATTTATCACTATCGTTTCCGTTTTCAGTTATAAAACGATTTTTTTAATGATATAGTCCAGTTCTACATTATTTTCCATGCAGCGAAATTATAGAACCATACAGCGAAAAACGTGCATTATACACATTACGAATTCGCCTTTGGGAAAAAAAACCTTTCCGCCTCCTTAGGAACAAAAAACGGGCAACAGGTGAATCGGTCATTTAAATGTGATAATAATCAGATAAGAACTACGATGATGAGAATCTTATAAAGATGAATTTTTACTATCTTGCTAACTTTTAAAAAGCAGTTTAAACATTTCATTTCACAACAAATCTTATTCCTTTCAAATACCAACAAAGCTGGCAAAACACCCTGACATTAACATCTCTACAAATAGCCCGGACAACATACAAATCCCATATCCAAAAAGTTTTTAGCCTAAATAATCTGACTGCGTAGCCAGATAGCCTCTCTTCAATCAAGGAAATGCCCTAGAAGACGGCGAATACTATCAGCAGAATCAATGCCGTGCTGCTATGCTCGCATTACTAATTTGTCTTTGGAAATGGCACTCTTTCCCATGACATTGCCACCTCTTCAGGAAAAAAAAACCAGGAAAAGTGGGAAAATGGGAAATCGGTAGGAGTTGAACCTTTGTTTCTTTCTTCCCAAAGTGTTATTCTGGGTAGGCGCGGTGGTAAACTTTCTTTTCTTCCCTGGGTCCAAGGGGCCCGGATTTATTTTCTCGGCGGGAAATCACTTAGGCTTTCTGAGGTTTGTTGTCTTCGAAGGAAATGCTAGGGTTTTAATAAGGAAAGTGCGATTCAATTCTGAATTGAAATGCTTGTAGTAAATAAATTTTGAGTTTTGAGTTAACTCATTGACGACGATTGGCAAGAAAATTTGATTTTTAATTTAGTTTACCTAAATAAATAAAAATATAAGGCAAATGGAGACCATAGTACAAAACAATTTAAGTAGGGCAAATTAAGTTAAACGAAAAAATAAATTCTAGCACTTTTTATTTGATAAGGAAGGTGTTAATAGTATTAACAATTTATCGTTAATGGGGTACATTAAAACCTTTGATAGAAAATTTAAAAAACTATTTTTATTTTCTTTTAAAGTGTTAAAACGGGATTTTTAAAATATTTAATATTATAAAGACTAATTTTTTTAATATATTTTTTTATTAAATTTAATAAGATTTTAAATCTACAAAAAAGCAAGTTTGTAATATTTCGAGTAAATTTATGACTGAACAGTATTTTATTATTCTAGTATCATACTGATGTTTATAAAATATTGCACACATAAATTATTAATCTATTGAATTAAGGAAACCCTATTTAAGGAATTTCACAAAATTGTACTGCACGTACTAATAAATTTTATTAATTAGTGAGATATGAATTGTAGGGTATAGCGTGGGATATTTTTTGTTTAACTTGTGTAAATTATTTCTTATTTTTATGAAAAAAGGAAACATATTTGATTGAGACATAAAAAGAAATGAAGTTTCAACATTACTTATTACTTTTTATTTGAAAACAAAAATTTAACACATCAAGCACCGATATTATCTCGAGTGTCCTAAATTTGTTTATTTTTATAAAACTTAAACAACTTTAGTTATTTAACTATTTTTACATTTATGCCATTTTATTTATGATTTTGAAATTTGACTTCCTCAATATTAATTTTAAATAATTTAATTGGTTATTTTTTAAATTATATATACGATTTATATACATTATATATATAAATCGTACATTATATATACGATTTATAAAATCGCGAAACAACCATCAACACCACCAGTTTGTTCAAATATCATTCCAATATTATTTTGTATACGGGTTGGAAAATGCAACTGGCAGAAATATCCAAATATAAAAAAACATGCACAACTATTATCCTTTGATACCTCCTTCAACAACAATACAAGTTAAACCATTAAGTCGAGTCTTCCAACAAATTAAATCCCCGATGCCAATATTTTATTTCCACAAGTCAAACCCAACATTAGAACCCCTTCATTTCGAGATTCGAAACCTAATCAAACCCTACATGGAACAACCGAGTGACAAAACCAAAGAGCCATCAAAACACACACAAACTACTCTCGAGCAAGCAGCAATGCTGAAACGAAGCCGTCAATTAGCCCCAATCAAGTGACAAATAAAGAACCAGTAAAGCTTCCGTTTCCAAATGATGAATCATCTAGGGAAAAGGGAGAAATTACAGGTTGTAGCTGTTTTAGTAAAGTCGTTCACCATTCGCTGAGATTGTTTGAAAGAGCTGCAACTGTTAACAGTTGTACAAGTGGTTTTGTGAAAAATGATCTAGGATAAAATTATAATAAAGATTGCAGAGTTGGAAAAATATGTAATTTTTTGTAGATTATACTTTTTCGACATAAAACTGGCCAAGTTAGCTTACTTTAAAGCATTAACTATCTCATTATTTGATCAATCAATCAAACTGAAACAAAGATCAATTAACTGTTTTGGTTAATTCGTTATCTCCCCAAATGTATAACATGAATTACCACGGAACAGATTCCGGAAACAGTTAACACTAACACAGTAGCAGCAGACGTCAGCTTTAATAATGGAAAAATAAATCAAATCTACTTTTACTAGCAAAATTACCGGCCACAGCTTTATCAAACCAATATAATGTTTTCCCATTTGTTTCAAAGTCAAATCCGATTTTCATCCACCCCTTCCGGTTTTGTCTTTTCTGATTTTTAAACTGCGGAAGGGACCGTAGAATAGGGATTTTTCCTAGGGTTTCAAAGATAGATTGTAGGTGGCATATATACGCTGCTGTTTAAGTTTGATGTATGGAAAAAGGGTGTATGAACTTTTGACTGTAGGCTTTATATTAGAGCTCGAAATATCGACTACTAGTTTAGTGTAATGTGTTATTCTTTTATTTAAAAATAATCCTAATATTTAATATAAGCTCACTTTCTAAACAAATGAAGAGCTGAGTGGAAGAACGTGCTAAGTGACATTTTTGAAAAAATTGAGATTTTTGTGTCAATGATCATGTTATTACCTGCTGTAAACATAACAGCTTTCAATTTTTTAGAAAACATTCGATTTCGTATATTTTTCGCATACGAAGTTGGTAGGTGCACGCGTTTTCGTCACTTTTTCAATGGAAGAACGTGCTAAGGAGCCTTGGCATGTTCTTCCACCGAAATCGCCCGATTCGTGAACGATCGTTTAGTGGAAGAACGTGCTAAGTGACACGTTTGCGGAAAATTTTCAGACTTTCGCTTGCATTAATAGCAAAACAAATGGTTCTTTTGTGGTTTTAATCAAAAAGAATTCAACAAAATGTAATTTATATTTCCTAATTAACTTTAATTATTAAATATAATCAATGAAATAAAATTTATAATGCGTAAAACTGGGTTTTGAGTGCATTTAGCAAAATAGGAAAAAAATGCATTTTGATTTTAAATTTAAACGGAGTTAAAGGTTTTAACATTTTATAAAATGTCGTCTGATTTTTATTGTAATAAACATAGATAATTTAGCAGCGAACAAATGGTATAATTAAAACAAAGTTGCACCTGCTCTAGGGAGATCGCAGTTGGCGTTAAAACAACATTGCACCAAACATTCAAAGCATCTGGTTTGTTTAAAAAAATGAATTATGGGTACAAAAAACGTTTTAAAGCCATTTTACGTTTGATCTCTAAAGCTATCGAACGCATTTTGTGCAATGTCCTAAACTCCTAAAATTATTAAAATGGAATTAAGAAGCAAGCGGAAAGCTGAATTTTTGCTTGAAAGTGTCAATTGCAATATTGCAGCTTATACGGTAAGTACAAATTTAATCAAGAGTTTGCTTTGTTATGTAAAACTAAAATATTTTTATAATAATTAATGTTAAAATAAAGTAACAAAGTATAAAACGTTATAAGTTCTTAATATTTATTAAAATATCGATGACTTTAAAAAAGTACTATACATCACGATTGTAAAAATAAATTGTTTAAACGGTCATGTTCTACTGTTGTAGAAATGCTGTAAATTAAAGTAGCTTTCTTTAAATTGATTAAACCCTTAATGGAAAATGAGAAAAAAAAACGTAAATAATATTAGGATCTATATCTTGCCATACAACTTATTTTTACTTTTTTTTAATATCAAAGTTTGTTTTTAAATTCAATTATTCTTATCTAAATACTATTTAAACATTTATTTTGCGAAAACTCACATCTTGCATTATTATCTTTTTTTTAAAATCTTTTAAATTTAATATTTATTTATTCACATGCATTTGTGTTTCTTGTACTATCTTTTTGTATACTTTTTATTAAGTTGATTTTTCTTATTATTCTTCAAAGTATTTAGTTTATAATTTCAGTGATAATGGTATTTTTTTAAAAATATTTTCAATTAAAAACTTACTCATCTAACATTAAGCAAGAAGTTCTAAAATAACTTATATAACTTTCTTTTAACTTAAATACTCAAAGAAATCCTTATAGTAGGGACAGACGGACGAACAAAAAGCATAAGATAGGTGACTGATATCTTAAAAAAAACCTAGGGATGAGTAACACTATGTATCAATACGCTCATTTAAAAGTTATATATACCTTATAAAGTATTTTCAATAACTGTCAAACCTAAAAAGTTCTATGGCAGCTACTCTTTGCATATGCACAATATTGTAGAAAACATTATTTTGAGGTCCGACAAATACAGGGAACACGTGTATCAAATTTGAAGTCTGTATTTATTTCCGTTATTCAGCAATACCTTTAAAACCCAAAAAAAGTTTATAGCAGCCTTTACTTGCGCATGCGAATTTTTTCTAAAATCCTAGTATGACGTCCAACAGGAACTAGGAACCCGTGTACTAAATTTGAAGTCCGTAGCTCTTTTATTTCGAACAGTAAAGTAGTTTCAGACAGACAGACGGATCAATGAAAAAATACCCAATTTTTTAGAATGAGCACCCTCCAAAACGTGTAGAAAGCACAAAATCTTAATTTGGAATATTGACCCCCATCGCAATAGTTTTATTACCTGATATTTTATATTAGGTGATTGAAAGTAATAACTTTAAAAATTGGACGGGTACAAAGGAAATTAGGGGGGGGGGGGGGATAGTAGGACGTACGGACAGAAAAAAAATAGCATACGTACAGGCAGCTGAAAAACGCTATACATTGTAGTCATCTAATTTTTTACTTTCGAACCCAAAAAAGAATTTTCAAAATCAGGCACTTTGGATCGGAAATTGAAAGGGATATGGACGGACAGACAAAATGATGGACGGACAGGAAAACGATTAAAAAGTATAAAAGTTATCTGTGAAGTCCTATCTTCCAAACAGAAAAAGAATTTTGAAAATCGGAAGGTTAGTACAGAAATTATGAAACGTTTATGGATCAAATTTACCTAAAAAATGTCACTTAGCACGTTCTTCCACTAAGCGATTGGCCAAAATCTGAAGCACTTCGGAGGAAGAACGTGCCAAGTGCATGAGTTGTCAAGCGCGTTTTGTAAATGACGCGTTATGACGTAAATTACGGCTAAGCCAAAAGCCACCAAGCATTTTGAAGAACCAAACTAAAATATCATGAAAAAAAAACTGTGATTTTGTGAATGACAGAAAAGTTGCAAACTAAAAACTTTGAAGCTCATTATCTCGTTTTCACCTTTTTGTCACTTAGCACGTTCTTCCACTAAGCTCTTCAAATACATTGACCATCTTATGTAATACATATACAAATTCGTTATCAGTAAATAATTATTTCAATTTTTAATAGCTTAGAAGCGTATATTTAATGTTCATTGTAAATATTGTTTTTTATTTTTGAAAAATCAATAATGTTTCTCAAATGATTCGTAAGTACATGTTCCGAATTTTTTTAGTAATAAACTATTATGAAAAAATATAATTTTAAGGGTTTTTTTTTGAGGAAAAGTCTTTTAACTATTATTTGTCTGCTCTTGATATATATTTACGCTAAATTTCAAGTTTTCAAATTTACTGTCTTTCATTCGTGAAGAATTTCATTTCAGATGTATTTCCCTTATCAATACATATGATTAATACAACCTCTATATAAAATTTACTTTGAACCAAACTACTTTTGAATGCCACATTTGATTTACATGATATGCCAAATCTGCAATCAAAAAGTACATTTTGTTGAATTTGTAATTATTTAAATAGTGTTCATCATTCATTAAGAATCAACTAAAGATTTTAGCGGCAATCTATTTATCATTAATATTTCTTGTACTTGTTACGCCTACACTTTTGATGTAACTTTTAATTTAGACCAAACTTTTTTTTAAATACTATCTTCTCATAGAAAAATCGTTTTCATATAATTTGTTATTACCATTAGAATCGTAAAAATACTCTCCGTCATTCATTGAGAGGTTTGGGGGGGTATGTATTGATTCAAACCTTAAACACCTCCCATCCTTGGTCACCCTTCGCCAATCATCCCCTTTCCGCAAAACGCTGCTAATCCGAAAACTAAGCCCCCTGGAGAAACCCAATTCACCAGACGTCATTGCCCCGGAACGAAAGAAAAAAGACCAACGCCAGAAAAAACATTTTCACAACCACCCGGCCTACTCGCCAAGTCCAACTGGAGGTAACAATGAAACTTTGTTTCACTGATTGAACTAGCCCCGGCCAAACTAAGAAAAAAAACATTGCTAGAGGCTGTTTTGGCTTGAAAGAGCTGGAATTGATATTTTGAGCAAAATATTTGTTTTATTTTTGTAAAGAATGAAAGTTTCTAGCTGATTGTTTATCTACTAGTAAAGAGCTTTTACCGCTGCAAAAAAAAGACTAATGATTGTTAGCAACTTCAAAGGTCTAGGGCCTGACTTTCGACCAATCCTGAGCGTGAGCCCAATGTACCTTGAAATAAGGATCAAGGAGCTGGATAAATACAGTTTTAACGTGCACGTAGAAGCCATATCTATTCAGTGGCTTTTTGTAAGACGTAAGACAAACTTTGTCTATAAGACGGGATTGGATCTCGAGCATCTCAGCTGTAGCTTACACGTACACGTCCCTAACCAACAAACCGTGGATATTTATATTCATTAGTAAGGGGTATTAGTAAAAGTTCTCTCTGAAATGAAATGCAATTTGCATTACAAAACAAGAGATAAAAATCTAGTAATATTTTTGGATCTATATATAATTGTTTTTTTACATTAACTTCTTATCTTCAAGCCAATTAGACTCGAAATCAGTTATAGTTCCAGCTTTTCCAACCCAACATAACAATAGTCAACCTCCTGGCCCCAAAAATAGGTAAAAAAAGAAAAGGACTAAAGGTGGGAAATAAAACAAAGAAAGAAAATCCATTATTGGCCGTCTGAACTGGTGGCTTTTGTTTTATCACCAATGGCCGTGTGTAGATTCGTACGTGGTATAATACCACAGTGTATAAATTCTTTTTCCTGTAACCAAAGTTAACAAGTATCGGTGGGGTCCAGAATATATATATCGGGTTCGTGAAGTAATAACAGACGACCATTTCAAAGAGTAGCAATAAAATATTTTGGCTGATGTCTTCTCATCTATCCTCGGGCCGCTTCATAAAGCCCGGCTAGGCTGAAATGAACATTGGGCCATCAATTGTCTTTGAATAGTTTGCACTGAGGGAGGGACGATTTGTTTGATTTAATAGCCTCGGCCCTTCTAGGGGAAAGAATTTGCTGAATGGGAAATCGAAGTCCGTGAGGATAAAAATTCAGGTTCTTTAAAGGATTTTAATATTTTATCAGGGACATTAGGTGTTATGGACCGACATACCCCATTCATTTAAATGCCATGTTGGAATCAGCCTAAATGGTCTAAACACATGAACCTCTTTCAATACCATCATGTATGGTAGTTATAGCCTAATTTAAATGGAGAAATTTAATTTTAATCATTTATTTTGGATATTTGTATATTTTTAACAGACTTTTAAGCACAACGGTAACTTGTTTTAAAATGTACCTTCCACCACAAAAGCTTCTTAAAATTTTTATAACGAATTTGAATTTATGGGTGTGCGAGAGACTTAAGAATCCTCCTATTCTAATTTTTATTTCTGAAGCTAACGCAACAGTACATTTTTTTTATCTAAATTGATGTTGGGTAACGGACTAAAATTACCATTCTCGAATTTACTATACTCAGGAATAGAAATTCTCATTGCAGAAATTTTCCTCAATTATGAAAATAAAACAGATGTCACAACATTTTAGATCAATTGAAATCATATCTTGAAAGTGAACAATTTTATATAGGAATTTTTTGCTGATTAGCCTGTTTCATTGGGAGCTGACCCTGTTCGTTATTTGACCGTTATAAAAAGTTTTCTTCCAAAATAGATTCCAAATTTTAACTCATGTACTTTAAACCAACAAATTAACTTTAAACAACTAGACGCAGTTCGTTTAAACCTTTATTAAAAATTCCAAAAGAACATACCTAACTTATTAACTTTCAAAACATAAATATGAAATGCTATTGCTTATAAAAAGCATGTTTAAAAATATTCTAATCTGTTGCTTTTAGTCCTTCACCATGTAAAATATATATATAGTAGTAACCGAAACCCCATTTCAGTCGGAAAATATTTTTTCATATTTATCGCTTTCTCTTTCAACCCAATTTACGAAACAAAAATATATTTATGTTGCAAAAATGCAATAAAGAAACAAGTCTATAGATATAAAACGTATGTGCAAAACGCAGCGCCAATTCCTTCGATATTCGGTCCTATAGTATAGGATGTCAAAGAACAATAGAAAAGCAGAAACATAAGATTTTACTTCAATTTCAGAAATCCCATATTTTTTATATTATTACTTACCCCACAAAAATCGTTTTTTTTTCTCTAAGAATTTCTTCTGTTTACTCTTTGTTTTCGTGGAATGGTTTGCTTGTTTGAAACTGTTCACATATTTATCACAAAAAAAGACTATAAAGCGTTTGTCTACTGCTCCCTTAAACATTTTATATCTCATTCATACCCTTGTTTCAAGGGATAGAGACTTCTCTCTCAAAGATTAGTTGATGTATTTAGCATAGGAAAACCTTTTTGTACTAGGAACCTGTGTAATTTGTGTTAGGAATACGTATTAAACTATATTTTAAGTTAGGGGATTTCTTTTTGTAATATTTATGAGTAAATAAATTAGTTTGAAACTTATTTAACATTTACTTTCAAATAAACTAGCGTAGACGGGGAAAATGAAAAGTTAATGAAGAAAAAAATTGTGGACAATAGCAATAGAAAGATAACTCGAAAGCTCGCCTAGTCCCATTTCGCGTATTTGAAAATTTTGTATTTTTGTTATTACTTTAAGAAAAATATAATTATTCCGTGCCTTCTTTAGCTTACAAGATGATAAATATTTTATTGTTTCAATGTAAAATAAGTATAAATATCCATGAAAATATGTGTCTATATGAGAAAATATTTGAAAATACGTGAAAGTAGGTGTCTCACATAAATATTAGTCAAGTACATATATGCGTTAGAAAAATAATAAAATTCCCTTTTTTAGTTGAATAAATTTTGACTGTTATAAAAAGGTGTTGGATATTTAACTTGGGTCCACCAAAAAAATCGTCAAAATTATTATTAAATTTTAAAAAAATCATAGACACTCGATATAATGCTCGAACACACAAATCATAGAAAAACAACACATATTTATCTTTTCTCATTCGGGCATGTTCTTCAACATACACATACATTTCGGGCTTCTTTCATGTATATACAACCAGTTTCCCACAGATACATCATACAATTCCTACCTCACATAGAAAGGTATCCTAAGATACCTTACAAAACCTTTTTTATGTGTTCTTGGTCACCTTTTTCTTTTGTTGTTACCCTTGTTCGTATCTTTTGTAACGAAGATGTATAGATTATTATTAAAAATACTCAGAAGTATTCATTAAAGAAAAATGTATAGTTACTAGAACAGTTCACGAATAAAATTGCTTGTAAAGTGATTTTAAAATTGTCTTCATTATAAAAAAGTATATGCATGATAATTTTGTACAAATCTCCCATTGTGTTTTTTAAATGCATTTATAATTAAAATAACAGTTGGAGTATTAATAAATCTCCGTAAAGAAGATTAAAAAATTTAATCAATATCAATAGCATATTTTACTCATAACTTTAAAAGGGATGTATTATTTAATTTTTAAAGCTTATCTTTTATTTTAAAATATAATAAAGTAAAAACATCAAATTTCAAATTCTTGTCGACGGAAATCACGCATTATTGCAAATGCAATTTGTATTGGGATATTTCATTTTATTAATTTCATGGTACTGAATAGTTAGTGTGGGGTAGTAAACAAAAAAAAGTAAATAATCTTTAACGGATAATTATACTGTTTGTAACTATGTAGTTCCTGGCAGAAAGAACATATCAAACAACATTTTTTCAAATGTTTATACCAATATATTATTTGAAACTTATTACCACTATTTTTACTGTCAGAATATATAATCCTTATAATTTCTGATTATTAAAGCACTTACTGAGGCTAGATAATTTTTCAGATTAATACTTCTAAAGAACTAAAAAAATGCAATTAACAAACAAACTAATCCTATTTTTCCTCTGTAATAAGTTGCCTATGAAATAACTACCTTCTAATAATATAAGAAAACTGCTTCATTGTACCAAAAGTAATTTAAAAATTATTATTTCCTCTAAGACACAGAACCGCTTACGTCTTAGTTTCCACAAAAGAAACATTGATATCATAAAAAGTATATTGCAGTGGAACGAAACTAAAGTATTACTGATAGAAATATTTCGCTGCTGGGAATTATTTCTTACTGTGTTATTAGCCAGACGACATCACAGTATTTGCCGTTACTTTGACAAAATTATAACTGACACTCAATAGATGTTTAATAAAATGTATACATAACAGTAAATTACTTCATGTAAAATTTTTGAGGTGAAACTTTAATTCATTCGCTCTTTCTAAACAACTATAACTTTTTGTGTAAAATGTCATATAACTAGCTATATTATTTCTAAGTATTTAAGCAATAACTCTTGTTTTTACCGACACAATTGTTTGTAATTTTAAACGTACATTTATAGCCTTTTTAATGCAAATGTTACATTTAAAGGCTGAAAACTCCCAATAGACCAAAGAAAACGACCTTGACGCTTTGACCATTTTTTAAATGACCAATAATTAATGTAAAAATACGGGTCTTTACGTCATTTTAACGCCATTCGATTACTAGGTATACTGTCCTTTTTTTATTTAGTTTGAATATTAATTACCAACGTTTTGTTAACTTATCGCTGTAAATTGGAAATTTAATTATTTTTCTTTATATTCCAGAAGTCAATTAATGTTTGCTGTTAAACGTTAATATAATATGCTAACAATCGTGCTGGTTGTTTTTAAAATTCGTTTCTAGATTGATTCAAAATTTCCACATTGCGTTATGCATCTTTTTTACGAAATTGAAAATTTTAAATTGTTTATCTTACGTTAATGTAAACTTAAACTTTGAACAAAAATGCCATTAACAGCTTTCTCACACCATTGCAGTAAGTAAACGAAAGATATGTTTACAATATGAGGATGTTCCCTCAAACCTCCTTATTCAAACATATCGCTTGTCGCTTTTTAAATTGGCTACTGTCGACAGTTCCCTCTTCGAGTTATATAGCCAATACCTTCAAGGCAATTTCATCCGAATTTTCAACAGATCGAGAAGTCTTATTTTTTGGCCATTTTTTGTGCGCGGGAAAAGAATATAAGGGGACATTTTGTAAGCTTTCACTGTCCATTTCCTTTCGATTGAGTAGTCGAATGAAAACCAAGATTGATACAAACAGGATAATAAAAAAATGTTTGGATTTGTGAAATGGAAAGCCCGTGGATCTTCGAATAGGGGCTACTTTTGTTTTGAAAAGATAAAGCTGTTGTTCGAATTGATATTATTGTCCCGATTTCGTTTTTTCGAATAAAGCGTTGGGATGTTTTCCATTGCAGATTTCGCTCTCATATTTTTATGACAGATTCCGAAATGGGAACCATTTTATTTTATTGTTATGATTCCAAATTCATATGCGGAAAATGGATGAAATTTGCTTTTATGTTTTACGACAAGTGTAGCAATAAGTATTGGTATATTATTAAAATTTAAAGCACTTTTTTTGAAAACATCATTTCATATCACATTCATTTTTAAGCTGCTTCTTTCAAATGATAAAGGAATTCTTGTGATTTCAATATTTTTTCGAAATACCAAAATTTAGGTTGACAGGTCTAAATGCTGTTTTCATCTACTTTTGCGTATGGTAAATTTTTAATTCAACTGTATTTCATCATACATTTATGCACATTACTATGGGATGAATGAAGCTTTTGTATCTTAAATATACAGTTATGTAGCAACAATATTTTTAAAATGCAAATAATGGTAATTTTATTGTTAGATTTATTTTATTACACAGTTAATTTTCTTTCATTTTGAGATTAATTTCAGAAATAAAAAAATTCAATTTCATATTTGTATAATTTATTATTTTTATGATTTCTATACATATCAACTCTTATTTGTGATCGATATATTTAGCTTAGGCAATGTTTTTGATTAATATTTTGCACACATTTTCTAAACCCCAAATTAAATTAAATGCATTTATTCGATTAGTAAACTACTAACTAGTGAAATACAAATATATTTAAAAAACAAATTGAATATGAATTGAGTTTTTTTATTTGAATTGAAAGTCACGTGTTTTTCATTCCTGAAAAATGTGTCTGTTATAAAAAGTGTAGTGAAGTGACTTTCTCAAAAAGAACAATATTTTTCGTAATGACTGACTTTAATAATTAAACTGTAGTGAATTGAAGAATGTATAAAATTCGTAGGTTGCCTTTTCGACCGTTTTTGGCAGAACATGCGGAGATTGTGACTGTTTAACATCTTTTGTGCTGGATCTAACAGAATTCTACCGTTTTGACTTGTACGTTTGTGGTTTGTCCTAAATAAAAATGTCTCGTCCTAAGAGCAGTTCTTCAAACACAAAATAGTACAAAAAGATAAGTAGATTCCAATTTTTAAGTGTAAAAAAAACAAAGATTACAATTCATTTCGTTGTTTTGTAACAGTAAGCTATTTTGTTGCATAAAACATTTATAAGTATAAAATGTGTACGAATCAACTTGTTCTTTACTTCAAACGCAGTGTAATGAGTACTCATTAAAATACTATAAAATGCACATTGGGATATAAAACTCATTCATGATAAATGGTTAAAAGTCCACGGCTCAAGTTTTATAAGGGAACTCCGGTAGTAAATGCAAAAGGAAAAATTCAGGTTTGTTCCACTCTTAGAAATCGGAAAGGCAAAACAAGGAAGACTAAAGAGCTCACTGTATGAGCTTTGAGCGTATAAGATATTATTTTGAACACTAATTACAAAATCATATTATTATTTGTTTCTGAAGTAAATATTATTTGCATTCAGTTAAAATAACTGTTTTAACTGCTATTATTTGTTAGTTACAGTCTTAAAAATTCTGTGCTAGGATTCTCACCATAATAATGATTTCTACTAGCTGCAACGGCTATGTGGAGAAATGTTTCACGAAATTTTCGGTATTCGATTGAACCATTTTTTAGGTTTTAGGAACATAAACCTAAGAAATGGTTCAACCAAATACCGAAAATATGGTGAAACATTTCACAACACAGCAGTTTTAGCTACTAGAAACCATATTTTTGGTGAAACCTTGCGCAAAATTTTTAAAAGTGTAAATTAAAAAGTCTTTTTTAAAATTTACATTCTATTTTGTGCTAGCCCTTTCTTTTTCATCGTACTCAAATTTGATAATTTATGGAAAAACATAAACCAACACCAAATTTGACCAAATCGTCATATTTATCGACATAGCTAGTTGATCAGAGATTAAAAATATGCACATTGAGAAACAAAAGCCTTCTATAATAGATGGTTAAAACTTCGTAGCCGAAGTTTAAGGGGATCTGCTGTAATAAACTCGATGGGAAAAGACCCGGGCTTGGCCACCCGTGGAAATTGGTAGGGCAAAACCAGGAAAGCTGAAGAGCTTACCGTAGGACGCTTTGATCGCTCAACTGTGTAATTTGATATGAAGAAGGCTGATTGGGGAGGTGTAATACAATTTCTCCATTTGTTTCGCAAAAGCAGTTGTTTAGAGGGGGGTCCTCTTTCGATTCTATTACAGAACCTGATATTGATGTGGTTTTAGGGAAGATTTCACAAGATTTCTGTAGGATGCATGGTTTATTTGAGGGCGATACGGACTTTTTTTAGTACTACACAATGGCTAACTAGACCTGGCTTCGTAAAAAGGATTCTAAGTAATTACAAACAGATATCATATTAGAATCTGGAAGGAACTACAACTTTTGTACAGAGAAACGTTTACCATTTTGTAGAACTCTGAATTTTTGTATTTCAATAAGGAAACACAAAAAGCATATCACACTTGATCATTAATTTATGCATAGCAAATGATTCTATGTCTTGATAACAAAAACAATATGGAATCAAGACTATGTAGCTCAATGTTAAAAGCGGATGCAAAATTATATAGCGCAAATAACCATATTAAAATTTGCTATTTCCTTTCTTCTGTTTAAAGTATCCATAAAACAATAAATCTTCTGAAAATTTTAATACGTTTAATTAATATACTGATTTGTAAATTGCTTAATTTAAAATTCCTAGCCTTTTAAATGACGATTTAGTTTCAGGCTAATTAAAGCAATTATTCAAAGCTAAAGACTAACGGGACTTTTGAAAACACTTGAAGGACAAAATCTCAACTTAGGCAACTTTAAAACTTAAGTGGCTGAAAATTTCGCTACACTTGAGGCAGCTTGACAGCATCCTATAACTTAAATAGATGACAAATAGCACTTTGCTTAAAAGTGAGAACAGAAACTACTCCACACAGATCGGCAAAATTACTAATAAATCACTGATCATAGACCCCATTTATGAATCATTGGGTCTGCAGTAACACGAGCCTTCGTTATGACTCGAGATATAAATTTCACTTTGCTCAAAACTCGAACACAAAAGACGTAAAAAATAAAAAACGCGTGCAGTAAAATAAAAAGCCCCGAAATTCCTGACTTTATTTATTACAGTTTCCCAACATCTAAAGGGTGGGTGAAGTTTCGAAGTGGTGGCTGTTTTGAACTGCATCGCTTAACTTTAATTTTAAATTGTTTTGACTCTTCTTGGTTTATTATTCAGAATATACTTCGGCATAGGAATTATTGTGTTAAGTTGTTTATGGGGGGGGGTTGCATGGCGTTAAAGTTATTCTAGGGATGTGTTATTTTAGAAGATGGTTCAAATGCATTTTAAATACTCAATGTAAATAAAAGTATTAAATTTCCTTAGTCAAAACAATAGCAGCGTTTCAAAAGAATAAAAATATGTAAAAAAAAATTTAAAGTTTGTTGTTCAGAATAGCAATTAGAGAATATTTAGTAATTATGTCCTTATTCATATTTTTAACCGCTTTATTTATATTTTTAGGATTTCAATAATTCGAAATTACTGTTGAAGTTAAATGTTAATTTTACCCCCACAAATAAAGTCGTCTTATGGCCTGTGAATAAAAGTATATCGATTTTGAGTTTGGAAAGATAAATTGAAAGATATGAAAAATTAATCGACAATTCCTATCGACTAACATTATATCACAGATTATTATTTAAATTCAATAGATGTTTAAACTACATGTAAAAAAAATTTTAATTTAAAATTCCGCTTTAAATAATAACATAAACTATTTGTATGAATTCTCAATGTTTGTAAAAATAAATATTTTGTTTACGACAGTAAAAAAGCAAAAATGTGTGAAGAAAAGCTTTACCCAACTATTATTTAGAAATGTTTATAAGCACAATATCGCGAAAAAGTTTATATTAATAACATCTATACATAACCTACTGGTTTAAATAGTCGAAAATAGTGTATAATCTAGTTTACAGTTGATTTCCGAGGACCAAACAATAATCTCTACTAAAAATAATATTAACTCTATACGATAACAACGAAAACTATACTTTTACGGTTGCAATGCGCCGAAAATCTGTAAATAATATTTCACTTTGACGTCTTTTTATGTATCATTTTTATTTCTTTTATATCCATAGACGCTTTTGCTTTGTTTTCCGAAATGAAAATATATCTATATTCGACTAACGTTTTGAAGCCACTTTGAGAACAATTCTAACAACAAACGGGGAAACTTTTCTTTGTTCCCTTTTAAGGCGAGAAATAATTCATAGCATTGCATTTCAAGAAAAGGTTCTCAGAATTATTTTTCTTTCGTTTCTTATATCTTCTTGAAGAATAAAAATTGCATTATATTATCTAGTAAAAATAAAAATCATGAGATAATATATTTGGCGTTAATATTTTGCTTACTTAATGATTTACTCAAAACTCTTGATTCAATTAGAATAGCCCTCGTGTAGCTATAGTGATAGTTCAGGTTAGTGATAGTATAGATAATTCAAATTAACCTAACTAACATAACATTGATCCAATAAGATATAAATGAACTGAGGGTAGCTACGGTTTTAAAAAGCCGTTTTAAAATCAGTATTTTATTTAATATTATGTAATTTTGTTATTATATTATAAAATAATATTTATAGCCATGTTTAAAACTATAATTTTGGATACTTTACCTCCTTGTTAAGGAAGAATGGAAGAGGTAGCTGGGTCTCTCCAAACCAAAGTCTTCTCTATATGTTAATCCAATGAAAATAATAATTTTCTAAGTCAAAATACTCCGGCTGTATTGAATATTTTTACAAAAAAAATTATATGCTGAATGTATCTGTCTTACAGCACTATGTAATTCCAGTTTTTTTTAATTGGATCACTTTTTTTTTAATTTTCAATAAATAATTTTGCAACAAAATATTCGAACCTATTCCAAAAAGTGTAATTCTAGAGATATATAAGCCAGCTACATTTATCATACAAAAAAATGTTTGTAAAAATGTATTATAGCCCGAGCAATTTGGCTTAGAAAAATAATTAATTTCATTGGATAAACATAGAGAAGCCCGGTTTGGAGGCTCGTCTACCTCCCATTTTTCCTTAACAAACCCCACAAAAATAAAATAGATAATATGCATTTAAAATACGCGTACGCACTCTCATATCGAAATTGCGAACCATTTAACAGTAAAGCCAAACTTTTAGTGAAATCCATAAAAGAAAATGGAGATAATATTGAAGCTAATATACATTAAGTACTACAATCTACATGCTCTCATTCTCGTATCAAAATCGTCAAACTATCAAGAGTTAAATTTTTTTCAACCATTTACAGAAGTCATCACCACAGCA